>JAHZNK010000316.1:0-20792 GCA_027744615.1 Lepidocyrtus cf. nigrosetosus NNG-2020 | reverse complement strand
TTTCTTTTTATTTCCTCCAGGTTTATGAGGAGTGACCACTTGTCAAAACACGTCAAAACTCACAACTCCGGTGGGGGTAGTAATAATACGAATGGGACGAAAAGGAGTGGGAGTGAAGAGGATGAAGATGACAACAGTCAGTCAGAGGCTAATTCCGCCAACAGTCCAGCGTCATCTGTGACAACCCCACCTTTGCCACCTCATGCCATGTCCCCTGCTGTGGTGGGTTTAGGCATGCAAGATATCAAACCTCAAATCTAAATATACAAATACAACAAAAGTTGGAGAAAGTTTTACACGTAATCAAATATTAATTAATTTTATTACGTATAGTAATATAAATATTATCCAGTTATAAACTTTACAACACAAGCATCACTAATACTACCAGGAAGGTGAATATTATGCTTTAATTGAAAATTGATCAGTAAATCTTTAGATGCATACGTTCTTAAATCCATCACTAAATCAGGGAAGCGATTTGAGTTTGAATGAATTGAGTCGGATGATAATGGTTCAACGTTTTGACATAAAGCCATGTTTCAGGAAGCAAATTTTACAAAAAAAGTGATCAATTCTGTTACGAATCAGTATCACAGGTTTTACTTTTACCAAAACAAAGTTAATTAATATTAAATATTAATACTGCTTTACGATTAGTGTAGTGAAATTCTAAAGTAAGATTTTAAAGTAAGGAGAAAGCTAGAGACCTACATAGATCAAAACAAACTGTAAAATATTTGTACAATATTATGCGTATACATATACCTACCTATTCACTACCCTTACGCTGTAGATAGAGCTAATTAAATCATTATTAATAATTATCATGATTAATATATTTCCGTTCTGAAATAAAATTTAATTAGTAAATGTATAATTAATTAATTGCAAAATATGTATGATCACATCTGCGTAATCATCACATGACATAGTACGCTAGACGTAGTAAATATCACTTACTTAGGGATTAGCTATATAGCATAGCATAATATTAATATAGTTAAGAAGAATCTACTTCCTTAGTAGATAAATATTTAACAGGAAGGTTCAACAATGTATGATATGATAATTGAGAGTAAAAATTCTAAATAGCTTTAGACACTAGACTTGTGAAGTTCATCAACAAAAAAGCATATGCATGACAAAGAAGTTATTGTAAAATAGTAAGTATTGAAATGTACAGTGAAATAAGTTAGGAATTTGCCTACTTTAGAATTTAAATCACAAAACACAGGCTGTAAAATAAGAACTGGCTATTGTTTAAAAAATCGATATAAATTAATGAATAATATAGTTTATAGATATAGAAATATTCATATAAAATGTCAATTAATTATTGATTTTAATTTTATTTGTTGTTTTGTGTTATTAATCATCATTATTATATTATCATAATGAAATCAACGCCGTATATCGCGGAGGAAATATCTATCGGAGCTATCTTAAAAGCTATTTGGATTATATATCTAATTTAAAATGTCTACGATTTTAAGCTTCTTTTGTGTAATGAATATAACTTGTACATGGTGGCATTCAGTAATAAAAAATAAAATTATACAACAATCCATCAATTGCTTTTTTAAATAATGGCAAGTAAAATTAATTCTGCATCTTTATCGTGTTGTGGTTTCATCGTCACTACTTACTGCAAAGTCCATTTCATCTGTCTCATATTACCCCCCAATCGGGACTAAAATGTTACCCTTTTCTTGATCGTCCATGAATTTGCATTTAAAGTTTTGGGAAAATGCTGTTCGTATTAGTTTTAGAGATTCAAAAATGGGATTGATGCTCAAAAGAAACATCACTAACAATTTTATTGCTAACAACAATTACAGCACAAGCAATGTGTTTGGCTTCTATTTACAATACGTTTTATTTGTGGGAAATTTTTGTCAAAAGAAATTCTTTTGGCTTTTGGCAAACTCAAACGGACATCAACCGCCCATCCAGTAAGTCAGTCAGACTGAAAATTGTTTGAAATTGAAATGAACTAGAATAAAATCATGTAAAAACATGGCAATACCAAAAATAGGGAACCATCAATAGTAAAAGCAATGCAAAACCGTAACATTTAAAAAAGGCAAATTTCTCATGAATGGAAAAAGGAAGAAACAGAGTGAGAGAGGAATTCACTCACACGCTTAACCAAACACAAGCCAGACACACGACCAGCAAACCAAATGAATACCAACGATCATCATCGTTCGAAATCAACAAAAAAGTAAGTTTTACAGAGGAAGGGGTAATGAACGACAATTTGCAGTTTAGCTTCATTTCTCATTTTCATTTTCCTTTCTTTCACAAAGATGTAAGCTGTTGAGCGAGCACACATTTCCACACATATTTCATGAGCAGAATAAACTAGCTCGTCATTATATTTTCACCGCTGTTCACATCTACATTCAAACATTCTCCATAACATATCCCACAAATGGCTTCTAAAAATCCATAAAAAACTCACAATCAGCTCCTATCTCCTCTCCTTCTGTGTGAAACTGTGCTGACTGATGACAAACGAATAAATCTTTTTGGTCACTGAATAGGCCATTTACCATTTTTTCTATTCAATGACAAGAACTTGTAAAAACGCAACAAAACAACATAACCAGAGCGTTGAATATTATGCATTTCTTTGTTCCATTTTATTTCTGTGCAATGCACATTCGTCCATCATTTACCATCATTAATTTCATCACAATTACAGATAGAAAAATACTTTTAAAACGAGGAATCATAATCATTCTTATCGTCATTAAACCAGTAAACTAGTGGCAGTTTTTAAGTCATCTACAGACAAAAAAAGTCAAACCAGAAAAATGAAAATAAAATTGGAGAATAAACTGCCTGTAGTTTATAGAACTGGACTACTATCATTAGAAAAGAACTGGATAGAAGAAGTAGAGATGTTTATGGATGCGTGCATGTCAATCACACAGAGAGGAAAATATCAAATAAAAATATAAAATTGTTCTTGTAACCTAACTTAACTTCATCATTCTCATCTTCACCGTGTCCCTGTCGTAATCAACTACTTTTTCAAATGCATAATGTAGTAGAAAATGTCATGTCAGTGTAAGTACATTTGGCTTGCATAATGCTCTCCGTTTACTATTCTGTCTGTTTCTGTTGTGCCATTACTCATCTCACTTATTCCTCTCCCTTTTCAATATCTACTTACAAGAATTATAAATTAGAACTGATATGATGATACGGGGCTAAACTTAACGACAATATGATGGGACGAGTCACAAGCAGCACCTAGGGCAAAAATAAACTAAATTTACCAACTTCTTCTGGAGCTAATGAAGAATTTAAACTAAATTGGAGCTCTGCATGAGGTAATGTTAGATAAAAAATGTTTAAAGTTTACTTTTTTGTATTTGTGCGTGTAAGGAGAGAAGTTGTGTTGTGAATTCTTAATTATTTTCTAACGTGAACAAGCAGAAGATTTTTAGAATCCAAGGTAAATACAAAAAGTATAAGTAGAGGGTCTAAAAGAAAACAAGTACATTTGTTTTCTCTTTTTATTTGGATATTATATGAGCCAAGGTAAATAGTCGTAGTGTGTGTAATTTAAGCAAAGTAAATTATTTAGAACAATGCTTCTTGAGGTATGTAGCGTGTACATTTCTCTCACAGTTCCCCTTCCCTCCAAAAGCCATAGTCTAAGAGAATCTCTTGTGTTGAAAGCCTTTGTCAGCAAAGCCCACGGCTTTCAAGATTAGTCTTGCTTTTATCATTCCACAAACTTCTAGAAGCCCTCCTCTTCCTTCCACACCAACAACCACCAACAACCAAGGATCAGGTCAAGACCGACGTCAGTGCTTCTTTACCACCCGCACGGAATAGTTCTCCTTATTTGACTGTCTTATCAAAAGGTAGTCAAGTGACAAGGGAACTAAGAAAGTGATTTAATTTATTTAGTGAAGTGCCTTAATTACTAATTAAACTCTGTGAAATATTTCAATTAATATTCGGGTTATATAAAGAGAAGTCTAAAGTTGATATTTCATTCTGTATTGATCTTTGAATAATTAATTGGCATTTATTGTAATCAAGGTTTAATAATTCTCATCTGATCATTCATTTTATTAGCAATCGATCGGTACTTATTCGAAGCATAAAAAGAGAATAGTCTGGTACTTTCGAACGCCACCTCCACCACTTCAAGACGATTAGACAGAACTGGTTGCATTGTCATCACCTCCAAAGAAGCATAGACAGACGCATGTAGAGTAACAGAGAGATAGTTACAAAATTTTACATTCCCCACTTTTCTTTTTGGGGCACTTTAAGAAAAACATGTACATGTATTAAAACAAAATATTAAACAAATATTTATTCGCCGTCTTCTTTCTTCTCTCTCGGCAACATTATTGTTCTATTTAATAATAGAAAAAGAGAAGAATGAATGGAAGTTTTGTAGGTGGATTATATAAAAAGAGAAGAATAGAAAGTATTTTTTGGAGGAAGATGATGATAAATATTATGCGGTTGGTGTATACGTATAGGTATGTACGTTTCTGTATAATATGTTGATTGATGTAAGGAAATTCCCTTCGGTGACGTTTCCATTCTATTCATTGTGCTAAACACTTGGGGATATCTAAAGTAAGAGGTTGCATAGTTTTTTCTCTCTTGAATGCGATGAGGGCTAGAAAAGGAGAAAGGATGCACAAGAGAATGAGGGAGACGAGGGAGAAGTAGATTCCTCTTCAGTTTCATTTTCAAAGAAGTTGATGGGCTTGGAATTTCATTTTGGATATTCTATTTCAAGCTTCAATGATCATGTTTTCTTTTGTCCTGCCTTCAAGCTAAAACGCTAAAGTGAAAGGAAAACCTTGGAAAAAACTGAGGTAGAAGGTGGAGAAAAGAGCGGGGTTCTGCTGTGGTAGAAATTGTAGAAATAACACAACAGCAGCTCCAATCCTTTAGACTACAGAGGTATATAATATATGAATAACTTAAAAAATCCGTAATACCGTCAGAACAACGTTTTCTCAAATACAAAGCTCAACAAGGCATATCCTCATCATCCTGACTTTTCCTTCTTTTGTCTTGCATGACTTCATCCACTTGCCTCATTCTTCTTGTATTTGGAATAAATAGGAAAAAAGAGTTTCCTGTGTATTGTGTTCCAATTTTTCCCTTTTCTTCCTTTATTATTATTTTGCTTAGAGGATAAAGCATTTCTCTTAAGATATTTTATTATCTTGCTCACGGTGATTACTGCGTGGGTTCCCTTTTTTTCCTTATGCGAATACAAACCTGAATTTACTTTGCATAAAAATAGTAATTTAAAATCCCGAGTTATTATAACTATGTTGTCTAATGATATTAATCAAAATAATGAAACTTTTGTAATAGTAAACAGGTATAAATAGACGTTATTAGTTTCTAAACGAATTATGCAAATCTCCTGCAAAGATACGTGATTTGGGATAGTCTGAAAAAATCAGTTTTTTGTAAGTTTTATTTGCAGAATGAAACTAAACGAAATTGACTATACGGCTTTTGTTGCAATAACAAAATTAGTTGAAGCCCAGCACTTACTTTCTCCCGCCTCATTTCTCTACTCCACCTACTTCTTTCCTCCTTGACTTGTCTTCAAGTTGGAAATTATTACCTAACTAAAAACCATTTAAAGTAAAAGAAGAAATGAGCCGAGTCGACCAATGCTCAATCAAAAGGAACCACATCAACTCCTTTTCCCCATTCTATAAAAAAGAATGTTCCATCCCACTCTGTTTATAAACACGTTGTTGTCAATTCAATTAATTTGAAGGAGTTGAAGAAATGAAAAACATGCTTGAATTTTTTTGACAGACTTGTTATAAGAACTACCATTTCCATTCATTTATTTTGAGAGGAAGAAATATTAGAAATTTGGAATGCAGAGCCATTCTTGTTTTTGAGTGTGCTCATTTCGAAATTGAATGGTATTTTACTATTCTAGGTGTCTCTGTTTTCACTCTATATATTCCAACAACAACACTGGGAGTTTTGGTTGTCTAGTCATGTGCATTTTTACTCAAACTTAGTGTCAATGTAGCTTTTGTTATAAAACTTTAGAGGTGGAAGTAGTTGTTATGTTGTTGTTGTTCCTGTTGTCTTCCTGTCAGAGGATAAGAACTGAAGTGAGGAAGAGAGGCATTAGGTTATATAACGTAAAAGAAGGGCAGGTTAGGAGGAAACTAAAGTACATGCCCCTTTTGTTGTTATTGCTCAAGAATATTAATAGAAAATGGCATTCAACCTCTTCAAGAACTTTCTCACTTTTCTAGAAAGGTACGTTTTGTGTGCTTATAAGAGAAAGAAGACAAGAAGAATGAGAAACGTGAATATTAGATGGACATATGCTCCCTTCAAAGCTTCATTTTCTTTTGGTCTTTCTATGAGGGAAAAAGAGTGTGTCACCGTTTTTTAGTTCTTCAGTGTTTGTTGGAAAAAAAGAGGAACGGTTGCCCGACACATGTGTTATGGGTTGCATAAACTAAAAAAGAAGCCAAAAGAACACGCCATACTATTTACTTTCGAAGAAGCTTTGGACGATTTTGCTGAATCTTGTGTCTGATGTTGTTGATGTTTCTTACAGACTTGGGTTTCCTTTAAAAAAGTTATGTGAGTGAGCAGACTTAAGAAAGACGGACGGTGACGAGAGGTTGCCAAGGTGGCAACATGTAAAAATACGTTTTTCGAATACAAATGGCCAAAGAGAAAGAGAGAAAGTAGAACGGAAGAGATAAAAGATGCTACATAACCGTTGGCTTCCTTCTTAAAACTGAATAATTTTCCTTTGTACACTTTCCTTCTCTTCTCGACACTCTCAATATCAAGAGAAAGGACTTTCTCTTAAAATCAATGACAATGTTGTTGAAGAGTAAGGAAATGAAGAGAAAGGCGGCATCTTTGCTATAATCCAGTCTGATCTTTTCGCCTAATCTTTGACATCCTCTTGTGAATGTCCTAGTTTACTCAAATATTCGAGATTGATGAAATTCCCTTTTTCTAGTTCGGGAAGCTTCCTTATAATTAGCAATTGTCCTTATCACTCCAATCTTATTTGTGTAATAACTTTATGTAAATCATTGAACTTATTATTTCTACTATGAAGATATGTGAATGAAAGTTGAAAACTTCCACAAGCACTACTTAGACTCTCATATACTCTAGAAAACAAGCTGCCAATTATCTTAAGGAAAACTGATGATTCAAGAGAAAGCCTTATTAGTAAGATCCAGGAAAAGGATTTTGTTTAGTCTACTAAAAATTTTGTGTTCTTAATGAAATTGAAATTTTGTTTTGCTCAGAGTGATTATTTCTCTGGAAAACTAATTTGGTTGAATAGATGCGGATCTAGGAATAACTTAGTTTCCTTTCAAAGACAGATTTTATTTGACAAAAACTTAGAAAAGGAACTGACACAATCACATTCTTGCTTCAATTAGAAGATTTCAAAGAAATATAACAAAAAAGTAATTTTGCTTACCTGAGAGCGTTCCTGTAATGCTCAATAGCTTGCCCTGTGTTTCCCAAATCTTTTTGAAGATTCGCATAATTATAATGCATTTTCGCATTGTGAGGAAGTGTTTTTAATCCAGAACTGCACAAAAAAGAGAGAGTGTAAAGCTTAAAAGTTGAATAAATTTTTAAATAGGATTAGCAGCTCTGATGCGCATTACTATTGTAATCTGTAATCTTCTTTTGAAAAATGGAAAAAGGTGAAGGAATTATCACCTGTACGATATTATAAAGGGAAAAATGAGTGAAGGGCTTGCAGAAGGAGAAAAGCTCAGAATTCAATACGTAATACGGGATTGCGCACAGATGAAGAATCGACATGACAAAGTTTGGATTCCTGTGATGTGTGGAGTAGCATTGGATATTATATTTTTGAAAGTAATCTCTCTCTCCTTCTCACTCACTCCCACTCTGTCTCTTTATAAGAATGAAAAATATAATGGAAAATTGGAAAGACGGATTGGGAAACGGATTAAGTGAGAGAAAGAGTGATTTTTTAGAGTTTCCATTCTATTTTACCACTGTCATGTCAGAGTGTCACATGGAGAAAAGAAAGGATGACAAGATAGCCAGGCATGAACTTACTCCAACTGATGTTACTGATGCAAAGACTTTTAAGAAAAGGGTTCACCGCCATTCTCATCTGGGTTTTCCTTGTAAGGAGAAGAAGTTTAGGAATATGCGTGGGTATGCGTAGTGAATTGTGAAGGAGAATAAGTCAGATGATTTTTTATTATGAAGAAAGTGGAGGAAAATAGTGGTAAACACTTTTTACTTGTGTGTGCACAGACTTTCCAAAGAAAGGGTTTGTAAAAATTTATAGAAAAAATGGTAATAGTTTTTTTAAAAGGTAGATTGGATAGTGGTGGGATGGTTCCTTGTTTGCCTTGTCAGCAGGAGAGGGAAAATCGAAGCATTGTGAAGGATTTTAACGAGGTTGCTTGCTGCTTTCTCCTTTCCACAGACAAGGTTTGGGTGGGTAGTGGGAAAGAAGTACACAAAAGGTTTTTTTCGGGAACACACAGGTACAATTCTTTGATGTCACTCTGTGTCTTAATGCTTCAGTGAATGTTGGGATTGGAACATCAGAAGAAGCACTAATTATCCTGTGCTAGGCGACAGGTGAAGAACATGGAAAGTGAATGTAGGTTGAAGCTATGCGCAAAGTGTATAAGTTCTCGAAAGTTGAGAAAAGGTTTTGAGAGGCACAACCAAGTTTTACAACACCATTTAACATTCCTAGCATGAAACTAACTTGTTTTCACTGTGGCAAGTATAGGGAAAATAGAGGTTGTTTTTGTAACGTTTATATTTGCGCTTAAAATTGGTTCCAGTTTTTCCAGTGAAATACCACGCCACACAACAAAGTAACGAGAATGAAAAAGAAACTGCAGCAACAAAGGCTCTTATCTCATCTTTCCTCTTTTTTACAAGAGAGATATTATTTTGGTGAAACCAGAGAGAAAACAGCTCAGGTTTTTTAGAAATGAGAAGGACTGTGGGGACTGACTGAGGACTTGAGCTGTAAATTGAAGCTGAAACTTTAAGAAACCACAGAAAAAAACATGAAACTTTATATCGACAATAACGAATGGCTTGAAATAAAAAATAATTTCTACGTCAACATTTTACCCACTTCACCACCATCTTTATAAAATTGAGAAAAGTCCTCATCGTCCAAATGTCTTTCTTTTATATTAGCAGTAATGCAGTCATACTTTTACAGATTTATCAGAGAAAAGGGAGAGAATAAAATGATTGTGATATTATTACATAATCACAATTTCTCTTGAGCACCACCACAATTTTTAAATTGCTACTTGCTAGATAAATGGGGAAGATGATTCGTTTGACAAAATTTAATCTGGGGACACAAAAACCTATGACTACTCCCGCTACAAAGCTTATTCCTCCAGTCTGGCAACAACCAAACCTCTCCTCTCTTTCCTTTTCCTCTCCTCTATTTTACTAGTTTTTGTGGTTACGCAATATGGAAAAGGTTTGTGTTTGTTGGAGAAGAGGAAATGAAAATGGATATGAACAGGAACTTAGAATTTTTATTACACGTCGCTAATTCTAATCGCCAAAATAAATTAAAGGGAGCGGGAAGTGGATAGATAATAAATAGAAAGAGGAAGTATATATAGAAGGAAAGGGAAGAGGAATGAAGAGCCGCCGCTATAATAATCAAATAATTCATATAAATTGGAATTTACTTACGTGAAGAGAGATTCACGACTCCTCCAGTCTTGATTCCTAACCCAAGTCTTGTACGCAAAAGTGGAGAGAAGAAACAAGAAGAATACTTTGGTCAGGTTAACTTGCACAGATTTTTGTTTCACACTCATAATTCTTTCTGCGCCAGCACCCACGAGGAGACTGAAACCAAAACTGTCAAAAAAGGATTTGATATATTAGTTTTTCCACTTACAATTAAACAGACGAATAAATAAATCATCCCAGTTAATCACACTTCTTAATATTCTATTTCCTTCTTTTACTTTCTCTCTCCCTCCAGCTGTTTTCAGTATGCGCTTTACATTTTTTCTAAACATAATAAATAACCTGTAAACCATTTCCCTTTACAAAACACTCTTTTGATCTTTAAAAATAATCCTTTGACCACACACAAACACATGGATCCCAGCTTTATCATTCCACGCAATATAATTTACCAAAAAACGCATCAATTTTATCTCGCGGTGGTCTCTCCAATGAAAACATTTCTTCATTGGAGCAGACACTATGCTAAACTGTCCCCGTTGCTTTTTAAATAAAATAGTTATCATTATAAACTGATTTGTAGTAAAATATGGGGAACACGTCCCTTCCCAACATTTTCGCAATTTTTAAAGGGAAAGTATGAAATAGGTATAGACGGGAAGTGAACGTGGGATAAATATTATGAAAATGATAACGACTGAAAGAAGCTGCTGCGGCTGATGATGATGATGACGAGAGGACGGTGTTTTTGTAGAGAATGACCGTATTTCACTTCCTTGCCATCATCATCTCCGGCATTCATGGTCTGAATATATATCAATGTCTATGGTTTCTTGTCGCAGCCACTAAACGAGAATTTACTGTTATTTTATTACGAAATTAGCCTGTCTCTACGAAAAAAAACTCTCTTGCTAGTCAACAATGCTTTTGTTTGCTACCATACATTCCCGTTTCCAAATTTCCTTCTCTCTAGTAGAATAGTTTTCAGATTGAGAAAAAATTCCCCGGGTTTTTTCACTCATTTAACCCAGTAAATCCGTGAATATTCACTGAAAACTCCATTTCTTTCCGACTTTCATTAGTTTCATCGTCATTCGTGCATACTGTGTCTTTTGCCACGCTCACAGCTTTGTTTCTGAATTGTAATCGGAGGAACAAGTGATATTTCATGAATACGTAAGTTCCCCTCGTTTCTAGGGAAAGGTGGGTGGGAGAGAGAAGAAAAGCATTCAAAGTGGAATGGAAGAATTGTTTAGCAAAAGAAGCTAGAAAGACGTAGAAAGAAGGTTTATGAAGACTAGAGGATACCAGTCTAGTCTTAATTTGACATTTTAGTTTGAAATTAGACTCTGAGCTGATCCTTTCGACAGAGGGTTCCAGACCTGTAGCTGTTTTTAAATTTATGAATGAAAATTAGCTGTAATTTTCACTTCAACTCCGTACTTTCTCTCGGTCTGTTTTTTATTTCATTTCAATGTTTCTCGCCTTCTCTCACTTTTTTAATTCATTTTTATGCAAAGACTATTCCAGTTTGACCAGGCTTTTGTAAATACCTTTAATACAAATCTCATAATTTATTTCTTTCGTAATTTATTTTAATTTAAGCCCAACTACCTTTCTTAACAGCTTCTCTTAATTCGCTCGCTTTTCTACGTTTTCTCAGTTTTAAAACCAATTTGTAAATATTGCAGCTTCCTGGAAAAGGATAAAACGAAATGATACAAGAAATGTTTCTTCTAAAAACAATGAATTGTACAAAATGAAAAAATAAATAAATTTTCGGGGAAAGATTCCTAAGGGAAAAGAAAGATTGATCAAGCCGTGTGTGCTTCTCCACTCAACAAGTTCCAGTTTCCCCGGTCGGTTTGTTTTTTTAAAAGGTAGTTATTCCAAAATTCTCTGGGGTTATACTTCCACTCTTAAATTTTTTCTCAAACGGTTTCTTTTCCCGCAGTTTTTTCTCCTCTGGACAAACAAGCGGAGATTCCAAGAAAAAATGGAGTTTTATCTCAATTATTTTTTAACAATAGTTTTATTTTCGGAATTATCATTCAACCTTTGTCTCTATCAAATATTTTTTTCCCCTTCACTACCTCATTTTTACCTGCCTTTGGTGATGAAAATCTGGATGAATTTTACCCCTAAAAATAATTTTAAAATGTATAAATGAAAAAAGGGGAAAAGTTTTTTTTTCTGATGATACAGCGGCCATTAGAAAATACCCGTTTTAGAAAAAAGCCATCTTAAATTCTTACCAGAACTATTTTTCAACTTTTTAAACGGGTTCAAAAACAGTTGTTTTCTTAAAACCATTGCGGAATTGTTTTTTAATTCTAAACTATTTTTTCTATACATTCACAAACAATGATGATTTCTACAAAGAGAAGTGGATTTCCCAGGAAAAAAAGTTACTTTCCAACTACTTTGAAAAAATGGTTTTCAGAAAGGTTTGTAGTTTACATGATGAGGAACGTCAAACCTACCACTGCATCTCTACGTAATTCCCCCTGTAAAAAATTTTAACATTTTTAAAATGAGTTCAATAAGTCGATCGATCAAAGTGAGTTTTATAATAAAATGGAGAAAGAAGAAAAGTTTCTTCAAGGAATAGTTTTTTTATTTTTCTATTGAAAAAAAAAATAGAAAAGGTCGTGGTTGTAGGTTTTTTATTTAGTCTCCCCTACTTGAAGTATTATTAAAGCATAAAATATTAGCAGAGATATAAAAGCCACGTTTTCCCATGTATTTCTTCATCCATTTTCCCTTTTCTTGTATTTGGACGTCAGTTTTTTATTGTGTAAAAACGGATGAATGGGAAGGAAAATGATGAAATTGATGCTTAGAAAATAAAGCAACATCACTCAAACTTTTTGAAAAGAGTGAGTGGAAAAGGAAATTTACAGTGATTATGGTTCATCAGTTTCTATACTTTAAACTCTTTTCTCCCCAAAAATTTCTTGTGAAATTGAGAAAAAGGAAAATAAGTAATTCAAAATAATTGCGTTGGATCGGCTCCAATCTCTCTTCCAGAAATTAAGACGGATTGGAAAAGAGAGAAAGGAAAGTCACTAAATTAATTATTATTTTTAGGGTTATGTTGTTCCTTTCTTTTCCTCTCAAATTGTATTCTCTTCGCAGAATATTGTTGGAGTGTGGTGCTAGTATAATATTTCCTTACCTTCCAAAAAGCGTAGGCTGAGCTAGCAGCAAGAAAAAGATAGAACAAGAGACAGATTGGCAAGCGATTGTCCGTCCAGCTCGATATCAATGGAATTGAACCCATTTGCCAGTCGTAATTCAACGAGACGGGAGCAAGGAGCAGCCAAAAGTTAAATGCAGGCAAATATGCAAATGTTCGGAATCTGGAAAATTTCCAACAAAAAATAAATACATTTCTCTCTCTTTCTGCCACATTCATTATTATTCCTTTCCAGGGAAATTTATTCTTAGAATAATGCACAGATATAGTTTTAGGGCTATACAAGAACTGGCTAAATTCATATTTTATAATTAGTCCTTTCATTTATTGTTAGACTTTTTTGGAGTCCTCAGAGCTCCAGAGCCCTTCTCCTCCCCCCGTTGTAAATTTTATGGAAAGCGTTATCCATAAATTGTGTTGAGTAATAAGAGCAATTAAATGAGAGGGAACGAAATGATATTGTGGCAGTGTTGTTGGCTTCGGAAGAGAAAAAAACGTACCTTGTATATTTACATCTTGTGAAGGATGCAGGATTGTCCTGATCTGAAAACTGGGGCAGAGATCCGTGCAGCATCATGATACGGAAACAGACCAGAGAGAACGCCTAGGAAAAAATGAAATTAATTTAATGATGAGATTTTTAAGGGGATCGCCCTTTCCCTCTCTGTCTCTTCCGCTCCACTAATTCTCTTTGAGGACTGCTAATAATGAATACTAAAAGAACAATGTGTAATTTTTAAACTAATATTTTATTGGCATTTGGCAGTTAAAAGCCAAATCATCAATTGAAAACGAAAGAACAATATTTCATAGAAAAAATGGATGGAGAAGCCCTTTCTTTGAAGTAGTTGTGAAGTGAGTCATTCAGTTTTAAACATTTATTTATAAAACAATTGAACGATTCGATGTGGATTCATCAAAAAACGTTTTGCGTAAATATATCTTTCGTCAAAATTTTTTCATCAAAAATTGCTTTGGAAATAACATAAATAACAGTTTTTTCATCAAAACTCATTTAAGCAAAATAGGGAAAATATGGGCTCTTTTCATAAACTCATGAAAATGAGCTTTATCTATATTGTTGCTAAGCGGTTTACTACCTTGAGCGTCTATAGGTAAAGAGCTTGAAAACGTGAAATGACAGATTTAGGTCTTTGAATAATGTAACTTGTTTAACATTAAATATTATTTTTGTTGCAAGTCGGTGGATATTTTTAAGTTAAAATATATCCACCAGTGTAAAAATTATCGTCTTTCTTTTTACTTGCAGTTTTTAAGTATTGGCAACTTGTAATTTGATTTTTATAATAATCTAAAAATCGAAAAGATTTAATGAAAAAAATGTTGGCTGAATTATTTAAAATTTTTAATTTTTGAATTCACAACCCGATTTGTTTGAAAGAAGCATATTCGCTTCTTAAAGCATAGTGAAATTCAAAATACTTCTCCAGATATTTGTGATTTCTGCATAAAATTCAATGGAAATTGTCATAGCAGTACAAACTTTCATTCGTAGCGGCCAAAGGGTTGGACCATAATTCCTGAAAAACTATATACAGTTCTGTCCGAAGGTTTAGTCTACATGTCTGCCAAACTTGGTTAAAATCTGTTAAGTCGGTTTTGACTTCTCGTGGGAACGGACAGACAGACTAACATACTGATTTCATAACTTGCTCTTCGAGCAAGTAATAAACATTATATTTCCTATTGGATGTGATTGGCAAGGAAAGTTAGCGTTTTGCGTAATTTCTCAGAAACAAACTAACTTGACTTATAACCAGCATCTAAAAATTGGCAAACAGACCCCTCTTAGGAAAACCTCAATTCTGTCAAACAAATCGGGATTATGAATTCAAAAGTCGCTTCTAGTAAAGTGTTTTGACATTTTTTTAAAAACTGAAATTTTGATGAAAACACTTTTTGCATTTTTCGAAAAGTTATTTACGCAAATGGAATTTTGACGAAAATGGTATTTTGATGAGAAAATTTTGATGAATCCACCGAACACCCAATTGAACATCTCTTTACCAACATTGTAAATAAATAGTAATTTCTAAACTTTTTCTAAACTTTTCCCTTTCTTCTTTCATTTTCTCTCTGCTTTTTGCTTACTCTGTATTTTCCTTTTTGATGTGGCCTTTTGAGCAGAATATCCTTTCTTTTCCACTTCGATTTTTTGTTATTTTTTGTAACGTGATCTTTGAGTCATAGCTAGGAAAACAAAATGATAATACTTTCTTTGTATATTCTCTACCACTTCAACTTTTCTTTTTGGAAAGGAAAAGAAACGGCTGGGAAAATATTTAGATAACAAATTGAAATCTATTGGAATACTCGCTTTCTCTCCCTTTTTCAATTTACTTGGCTATAACAACATATTTTTCCTAATTTCCCTTCAACAAGTGTGTCTATAGTGTCTACACTTGAAAATAAAATAGCCAATTTGTGCCAAGAAATTATAAAGAGAAAGTTTTATTCTTTTAATATTTTAATTATTGTTTTAAAATTCACAAAAGTTATTTGTTAATTATTTTAATGACCATATGGCTAAAATAGAAAAAGAAACTTACGCCCAAAGCTAGGAACAGAAGTCTGCGTAACACCTGCTTCATATCTGTCGTTATCTGCCGTACTTTCAAGTAGCTGAAAAAAAAGAAAGCCTGATTATTATTCATTCCATTAAATTCTAAATTCTTTATCCTCTTAACATAGCGAAAGCTCAAAATGAAACCTTCTTAAGGAATAATGCAGATAGTTTTCGCATGAAATTATATAATAACCATTGGAAAAGAACTTAAAGCTTATATTTTCCTCTCTTTTCTCTTTTATTCTTGAGCCTTGCCGTGTATCAGAAAGTAGAGGTTGTACTTTGAATTTAGAATTTGGACAAGATCTCTTCTCTTCAGAATGAAAATAGACAAGTGCGTATGATACGGGAAATAAGGAACGCGATATAGGGAAAGGAACAAGGCCTTAACAGAGAGGAAGGAACTCCTTGCATGAAGTAGGCTTATTACTGAAACTCAAGCATACACATATGGAAAGAAATGTTTCTATTAAGCTAACAATCTTATACATATCCAAAGGTTATACTTATGATAACGTTGATGATAAGAACGATGCAAAGTAAAAGGTTTTTTTAACGAAACTTGTTGTGTTGGCAGCAACCCTTTGTGTAATCTGCTTCCTTCGTTTATTTTTCCTCGTGCAGCCAAAATCCACGCTACGGGGCTTGATGAAATCCATCTGAACATTCTCATCATCACCAGAATTACAACACAAGGGAAAGAAAGCTGCTGACTGCATTCAAAGATACTTTTTTTCGCAAACTGTCATGACATGTCGATTTCTTCAGAGTTGTGTAAGTGTGGGAGCAATCATTAGGAGGAGAAACAGGATAATGTAACCAAGAAGAGTTATTTTACCTCTGACATAAGTAAGAATGATACTTGGAAATATAAGAAAGGACTCCTTGAGAAAAAGGTTACAAGGTTCACAGAAAAAATCATTCCTTTCATTCTCATTACTCTATGAACTCTTCTAATCTTCACTTTCACTTGCTTCTTTTTGTGGTGGTTTAGTTGTTGGCGTTGGTGATATCCTCAGATGATATGGCCAGCTTTCATCTTGGCAACTTTCACTCTTCCATGTGGAGAATAAAAATGTAGAGGAAAAGAGGAAAGATGGGGTTTTTGGTGAAGACGATAGAGATGATCGTGTGGTTGCTCTCCTTTTTCTTCTTGTTTTGTGGAGAATGATGAGGATCGTGATAATGATCACAGTGAAACGTTTACGAGTACAGTTGAAAAACTAACTACGTGATCATCGTCCCGAAGTTACTTACATTGCGTTAAAACTCAGAGAGGAATATTAGCTTCAATTAGGACAGAAGAGAGAAAGAGAAAATGCCAGGATTTCCATATCTATTCACATATATGTACATGTTGGGATATACAAGTTTCTCTTAACGCTTTAAGTAATTTTGGGTCTTTGGTGGAAAAAAATTAAATGACATTATTGCACAAGTGTGAGCTGAATCATGATGTCGTAGAGACTTACCTAATAAAATAATGACGATGAATGAATACATCCCAAACAAAGTTGATCCCCAGTACCGTGATCCCGTGTTCCTTGGACAACATTGCACCCATTGCAAGGGCAATGGAAATAAATAAATATTTGTTGCTATCCTTCGTCATCCCGTTATTTCTTTGGCACCTGCAACAATTTCAAATTAAATTTATAGAATTAAATAAAATGTATTTGAAATTTGTATTACTATTAAAAGCATATTTTCTACTTGTGACAACAGCAAACACCAAAAATAGTTGTCGGCTCTTTCCAACTTAAATGTCAAACTCAGAAGAGTTGTGTAACGAAAAAAAAACTATTAACTAGTCAAAGTTTACGTAATTAAGCACATTGAATAATGGCAAATTTGAATTTTCTACTCTATTTACTCTACTCTTGAGTTTCCTTTCAAGAATTCAATTTGTTTTCGCTTTCTCTTCCTTCTTTTATAACTCTTTGATCTTCTTGAGAAAAAATTGGAAGAACGTCTCAGAATTTCTTCCGTTCTCGTCAGTACATTTCCACATTTTAAACTTAATTTTATCAAATTATATGCAGACTTTGTCATCAAATCAAAAAATGTTCTCAAGTTTCAAAGTCATTGAATGTCATATTTATTACCAGGAAGGCAACTCATTTACTCCTTTTCTGTCAACTATTAAAAATATCAAAATTACGTCTTGCTATCTTCTTGAATTAAAAGAGGAGAACATGCAATCGTGTCGTTGGCTAAATTTCAAGATTTATGACGAGGAAATACATGAACATATTTTCCCCGTCTTTTAAGACCCCTCCTGGTTTTCCTCTCTTTGAAGTAACTGCCCTTTTCTATTCTTTCCATCTCCTCTTCCACTGCAAGTTCTCCCAGCGGAAAACAGAAAATGGTTAGTTAAAACAGAAAATACTTTTTACGTTGTTGAACTAGAATCAATGCTTTTTTTGTCCAAAATCTAAAGCCAGAAACACCTTCTCACTGCGTACATTTATCGCGAATCATCAGTGAGAAGTGTTTTATTTCAAATTGTACATTTTTGTTTTCTAAAACCCTTTTCTTTTAAAATTGTTTTCACTTCTGTTTCGTTATATTAAAATGTTACCGAATAAGCTATGATTTGCATACAATGATGATAAGTGGGAAGGAGATAATAACAGATAACAAAGAAAGTGAATAAGAAGACCATTATTTTCCCGCAATTTTTTTCTAGTATTTCAATGCAAGAGTTTTTTCCCTTGTCTTCCTGATCCCTTCATGTTCACTCTCTTTAA
This sequence comes from Lepidocyrtus cf. nigrosetosus NNG-2020, assembly GCA_027744615.1. Lineage (NCBI taxonomy): Eukaryota > Metazoa > Arthropoda > Collembola > Entomobryomorpha > Entomobryidae > Lepidocyrtus > Lepidocyrtus cf. nigrosetosus NNG-2020. Next base: position 2,506 of record JAHZNK010000316.1, on the reverse strand, counting down.
GGTTGAATAACTTCAAAAAAACTGTATGACCCTTTAGCTGTTGGGTTCGAGTTCGTCTCGAGATTGGATTCCAATAAATATGGTGCAAGGTTATAGACGAAGTGTGGATGGAAAAGAGCATAAGGCTTTCTCCTAATGTAGTTCAACATTGTTCATTCACCATCACACTCTCCTGTTTCCTTTTCTATTTCTGTTACTCCTCAATGCACATACTTTGAGAGAAAGAGTTAGTCGGAAGAATAAAAGGGCTGCTCAAGTTTCCCTCTCCGAGGATTTGTTACTTTTTGCTCCTGTGTCAAAAAGGTTATAAAAAGTAGACGGGTTCGACATATGAGCTCCTTGTTTGGGATTACACATTTCATACAGAGCGAGGGAGAGTTGGAAACTTCTGAATTGTGATGATGACGACGAGGAAGTAGCTGCAGAGGAGTGGATGAATATATATAAGAGAGTGTGTGTGAGGGAGAAAGCCAGAGTGGAAAAGAAGTACGTTCCTCTAGAGAGAAAATAATAGTGGCTTTGCTGAAAGTGATTGGAATCTTCTTCTCTCCAACTAAACAATGCACCAGAGATAAGTTGCGATTTTCCATGGAAAAGTTTTTTTAGTTCGTGAGTCACTTAAATTCCCTTCCTTATTCCCCCTCATCCCATCCATGTGTACTTATGCGACTCTTAAAAAATTCCCATTCTTTTTTGCTAACTCTCTTTCAGGTTATAACAACGTTTTTTAATGTGAGGAACAAATTTGGCAGCGATTTACACTGGAAAAAACGTGGATATATGTATACCTAATTTTACTGAAATTACATTTTTAGAAGGAGCTTGTACAACCCGTCGGCTTTTCCTTCTCTACGCACATGTATTTATCCTTCTCATCTCCATATTTTCTGCAATTTTGAGTCTCTTTCTTCAACAGCACATAAAAAACTATGTTTAACCGCCTGTTTCACATGCTATTCTTCTTTTCCAGAGACATTGTATCCGTTTTTAGGTCTTTTTTATTGCTCGTGTAATAATAAGAAAGGAATCAGGAGAAGGATAAGAAGCAAGGAAACAGGTTCTATACTAAATAGTAGACAAGTATAAAAAAAGAATCAAAAGCGGAACAAAGTGTTCTTGAGTATAATTTGCAGTTTCTTCAAAATTGCAAACTCTTTCTTTCCCTGGCTCAATCCTATTCTTCCTTTTTTTACAAAATCATATCTATTTTGATATTAAAGCAGTAAAACGGAAAACTAGAGATAAAAGAATATCTATTTCACACCAAAGTAATCATATGACATAAAAGAGTAATAATGCGATGTCTTCTCGCCATCATCATACCTCTCGATTTACATAACTATACTTGCAGAGGAGTGGAAAATACATGTTTCCCCATATTTTGAAGGGCTCGTTTCTTTGCTAAAATAATTATAAAAATGTTTTATTTTCTTTCACTTTTCCGTATTTTAAAATGATATTTTTGCGTTATTTTTTCTGCAAAACCACAATGAGCAATTTTCTTTACGTAGTCCATATTCCTCTTTGAAATAATACGCCTTTCAGAGAAAAATATTGTGTTTTTAACAATAATTCGAAAACAACTAGAAAGGGACCTTAGCAAGGGTTTTTTATGTTTTCTTATTTTCCATGAGACAGAACGCTATTCTTCTCGTTTTATTCTCGAATTTCAAAGCAATTGCAAAGAAAGAAATAGAAGAGGGGTAAATATGAAATATTTTCTGCTACAAATTTTCTCTTTATTCTGTTATAAAAATGGATTTATATGATGAATGAATCCAGTACATATTATTGCACGGAGAGAACTAGCCGTAGCAAACACTCAAGGCAGTGGGGGATGCCGAGATGCTGATATAATGATGATGATGATGGGAGCAACTACGTTGCACTACGTTTTCATGAAATATCTTGAAAATTGCCGAGCTTCCATAATCGTCTTATCTTTCACACTTTATTCCTTCCCTTTTTCTCCAACTTTTTCTTTCAAAAGAAAAGGAGAGACAAGGGAAGCTTGAAGACTACTGTGAACTGGCAAACGATTTGAAAAAGGAAGATTTTGAATGTATAAACTTTATATAAACTTAAACATACATCACTTTTCTTCATTTTTGATTTAGGAACAAAAAACCGTACAAAAAATTGGTAAAATGAAGATGTATAACTTTTGAATTTTGTGCAACGATACCAAAAACAATTTCTTTTCTGATTGAAAATTGGTTCGAAAATCAAGCTATTTTTGGCAAGAAAACAGACAAATAGGATAAAATGAAAATTTGTCTGCTTCAATTTTTCTTTTTTCAAGAAAGGAAATAGAAACGTGAAGTATGAAAAATGCGCTAATAATACCAACGTCTTCTACATCTTTTTGTCTAAAAAACAAAAGGAAAAAATATTTTTTTAGAGTTCCATTTCATATTGAATGTGGTACACGAGCAGTTTTTTAAAAATGATTTTTTTCTAAATGAAAATACCTTTGGCAACTTTATTATGTACACCTGTAATATAC
>JAHZNK010000315.1:0-18448 GCA_027744615.1 Lepidocyrtus cf. nigrosetosus NNG-2020 | reverse complement strand
CAACTTCATCACGTGTCGCAAGAATCTCTCTTTGAACTTTCCAATTTCTCTTTTTCGGTGACTTTCTCTCCCCGTGTAAGTCAAGTGAAGTAAATATTAAATATTCATAATAGAATGCACATTAGTATAATAACTAGGCGGAAGAAGGGTGGCAGTGGTGCTTCGCTAGTTTCGGGTCTAGATTGTGTGATGACAGAATAAAAATCTTATCTATTGAAAAGGTAACCGATTCTTTTTTACGTAAAGCTGCCGCCACCGACACAACCACCGCATAGCTTATGTTCTGCTTTCCCTTTCCATCGCTCCCTCGTCAGAATGAGTCGAATAAGCATGGCATGCAAACAAACGTTGATACTTTTAAAGTTTAAATATGTTTCTGAGTTAACAACAGTGCAATTATTTTTGGTGATTGCAGTGACTGTAAAGTCTTTCTGTTTGTGTAAATAAATGAATAGCAAACGGCTTCTTTATGGTTACAAAAGGAGGTCTGGGGAAGTGTAATTTTATGCAGCAACTGGAACTTCAAGAAAGAGTTTTCGTTTCCATACTAGCACGATTTTATCACTTAAAATGCGTACCTACTACGTAAAGCAGTAAGGTGGTTTAAATATAGAAAAAAGTTAGATTTACAGAGGTTGTAACTATCCTCAGTCGATTACGGGATTGTGCTGAATAGTCAATCTGCATAATTTACAATGGAAGTGGATACATTTATGAAGGTAGTTATAACAGAGTAATGCCGCGTTTTTACCATGGTCTTGAAATAAAAATGCATCCAATGATAAAATTATTTGTTCGGGTGAACATAAATCAAAAAATGCATCTCGGCTAGTTTTCAATATATGCATTCTTGTCCTCCATCATACTATAAAGTTTTGAAAAGGTACAAGCCAAAAATAGTAAAGCATTCACAGAGGAGCGCAGAAGACAATCACATTATGATCGTGAATAGATTTGTTAGAAAATTTCTACAAGTGAGAAACGGAAAGAAATTGAAAGTTTGTATGAAAGCAATGGAGCAAATATAATGTAAACTGTGTAACGCATTAAATCAAAATTGCATTCACTCGCACTCCACTCACTTCCTTGTAGTGTAGTAAAAGAGAGGGAGTGAGAAGTAAGTATGGGTGGGAGAAAGAAGAAGGGAAAAGAAACACCAAGACGTATTCACACTTTTACTTTTATTATTCTTTTTCCACTTTTCCATTCATGCACGACTATTTCCACAATTGTGTACAGCAGGGATACAGGTTGAAGAAAGCAGAAAAACAGAAGCACCCTATTTCCACCCGGTCTGCCTGCCACTACTGCGAACCATCTCCGCCGTCCTCCTCTGTCGCCTTTTTCATCGTCATTGTTTCCTTTTTTCTATGTCTCTATTATTGCAAAAGAGAAATCTTAAATCTCCTCAGCTCCATCCTTACCTTACATTTTAGCTCTTGCAGTTCCTTCCTTATTTCTTGTATTAAGGTGATTCCAAGCCTTTTTCATTCTGCCATTTCATTTATAGCGTTTTATATTGACGTGTATTATTATTATTGTTCATATTGTACTTGTGTCGAGTCGACGACAGAAGCCAATGACTTTTAAGAATTGGTGAAGGCCATGATGAAAAGATTATGGATTTTTATTGTACGAGTCTACTACATGCATATTTTACACAATTTTATTCACCACGACTTTTTGTCTACCTTTTTTAACATAAAGGTTGAATGTGAGTGTAAAGAAGAAATACCGGAATCGGGGTAAAAGTTTCTTTCTCCTAGGTTTTAACAGCAGTACAGCTACTTTTTTTACAAATGTTCAACTTGGTGATAACGACAGTAAATATAGCAAGTCAGGTTTGAGCATGAGGTTTGACGTGATCATTTTTCCTTCTCGTCTTCCCTCGAATATTTGTTGTATAAATGAATACTTTTTTGCTCTTTCCTAGTCTCATATTTAAATCTGATGAATGCATAACACTCTTAAAAGTATTGTGGTGTTTCACGTCAACTTTCACTTCTTTTTTTCTCATTTGGGACGATGCTGTTATCACAGAAGCGATGTTTGCATGCTGCTCAAAGCTAGAAAAGTAATAGAAGATGTGTAGATACGACACAGCATACATTAAACTATTTCTGCCGTCTGCTTACCTCATTTTTTATAAAGTTATATCTACCTATTTATAAAGATATTTTTATGAAAATAATAGGACGACATAGAGGAAGAAGTTGTGATAAAAATAAATGGATGTGCGGTTAACGTGCTAAGAAAAGGTGCTAAAATGAGTACGAGTACACCATATAACTAGGATGATGTCACACGTTGAACATGATGTTCCACAAGAAGTAATTCACATATAAAAATATGCATTTGCTCAAATGACTGCAAAAAACGATGTCATTATTATCATCATAAAGTCAACTTACCACTGAATTGTAATATACAGAGAATATGTAGTGGTAAACTATCTAATCATTTCCACAACTCACTCATATTTACTTACGCTGCGATTACTTTCCTTTACTTTCCTTGAATAATATACTTTTGATTTAAAGAAGCATACACATACTTAACATACTTTGGTATTTTTTAAAAGCATATCAAAATGATTTCATATTCAACTTGAGTGGAGCATTTGAAATTTTGTTTTCCTAAAAAGTAAAAGTAATTTGATTGTGTGTGTACATTATTTTTATGACTTTTGATAGGAATCATTCTGAAATCAGGTTTATGTAACTTAATATATTTTATTCTGATTTGCAGAAAATAAAAAACTGTTTTTGAATGTAAAAATGTAATTTGAGCTTTGATTTGGCTATAAAAATGGGTGCAAAAATTCGTAAGACTGGAGTATCTACTCCACTTTCAAATTAAACGCTACTACATTTCATGTTAATGCACAATTACAGCGAAGTGAGAGGCATTTCACTGGCTGATGAAGAATTAAAACCCATACACACACTTGTTTCCTTAAGTGTTCACTACTCTTGATAAGTAAATCGTATAGGTATACATGCGAGAGAAAATTTTTGTGTTGAGAATTTTATGAGATTTAATTTTGGTGTTTTGTGTGTTGGTTGACATACGTTTCTCTTCTAAAACTCTTAAAAAGGTTGATATAGTTTAACCTAAGAGCTTTCTCATGCTCTATGAAAATCAGAAAGTTAAAGTTAATAGCCGTATGACTTTTTTACATTTTTAAATATCTCCTTTCCTTTCATTTCCTTCTTGCATTTTGCTAGAAGCAGTTATTTAAATGGTGGAAATGATGGTGGTGGCTAAGGTATTGCCTTTCTCTTTGGTGCTTGAACATGTTTCCGTAGAATTAAAAAGGTTCGTAAAATGATTCATGGTTTTTGATATGATAGACGAGGTGAGAGCAAAAAACCACTTTATTGTAGTACGAAAACAAACTTGGTTGATACTTGAGTATTTTAATAGGTACGTAGCTGAAAGGACATGTCTTTTAGAATGCACTTACCCATTCTGTCAGTGCATTTCTTTACACGACTTTTCTTGTGTTGTTGTAGTAGCTTTCCTCTTCTGGCTTGTTAAATAAAAACGATAAGTAAATATTATGCAATGGGCCAGCAATGATTTGATGAAGAAATAGTCGTATTACAGAGGGCACAAATTTTTAAGTTCTTAATATACAAGAATATGTATTTGGCTTAAAATATTTTTAAAAATTTAGTATCAACATAGCCAGCATATAAGAATACGTTTTTTGTTTCAAGCTTGTTTGCAATAAACCCTAAAAACTTTTACCGTCTTGACTTTTTCCTTTCACTGATATAATCCGATCTCTTGGTTGATCATGTGATTTATACTACCCAGTTGTGTATGCTACAGTCAGTCTTTTTTTTTCTTGTGTACAAAAAATTACGTGCAGAAAGTAGGCAAAACTATTTTGAAACCTTTCGTTTTTATTATTTTAGTGTGTAAAAAGAATGTCTATATTATGTGCTTATTACTTTTCATCGTGCCATACTCATATTTCTTATTTAATATAAGAAATAGCACATTACCAGCATTTTTACTAATGAAAGTACCTATAAAACAGTTAATATTGGCACGGTTTGCATACACATTAGAAAAAAGCATTTTAGAAGTGAAGAGGGGGAGTAAAAAGCAAAACGTAGGCATAATTTTGTAAAGGCTGGGAGATGCTATAGGGTTGAAGCATTTCAGCATACTATGGCCAACACTGGACAACTTTTTTAAACTTATGAAGTGTGCATGCATGCAATCATGGATGGCTGATGATGAAAACGTGTTCCACACTTTCGTATTATTTATAAGCATATGATTACTTTCCCTTTCCACTTCTTCTTTACCTTTTCGTCACACTCATATAAAGCTATATCATAATGAATACATTATTTTTGTAAGGAAAGTAAGAAAGAAAATAAGTAAGTTGCCTTGTGGGACGTAACAACTTTGATGTCTTAATTTTCCCTTTCTATCCTACTAAATATTTTGGTGAAGTATGCATATCATATAACGCATGCTCGTAATATATGAGCTAATGTTCTAAATTTTACTGTGTATATAAGAGTTTGTCTTGTTGATTGTGATTCTAAAATGTTGGTGTTTTCTGTTGTTTTCTGTTTGAGGTTTGATTACTTACTTTCACCATTTTAGTTAAAAGAGGAAAGAAAAGAGAGTTGGAAAATGTTTTTAAAAAACTAAACTTTGCTTCGCATTCGGTTTTTGAAAAAATCCTTATACTTTCTTACTTCGTTCACGGAATAGCAATATCAAGAAAGCTTTCACTTTTTGCTGTTCAAAGAAAATAACAGGCAACAACGAGCCGGCACATAAACAAGCGTACCTAATAACACTATGAAATAGCCAATATATATACATACTATATAAAGCGTCGTCGGGTGAAAAAGCTTGAATTTTTCCTTCCCTTTTTCTTATTTCTTCCTGTGTTTGCGGTTTCCTTTACTTTCTTCCACTTCTCATGTTTCGTTCTCATGCAGCCTTGTTACCATTTTTAATTTTCTTCTCAGAATTATTTTGTTAACAGTGTAGAGAGTGCAGTGCAGAGCAAGTTTTTTCTCTTGTATCTGCAGTAAAGAAAAGCAGACAGAATTGTTAGAGGAGCTCAGGTATTGAGTTATTATCTGAAAGTTAGGTAATAAGTATTAGAGAAGAAAAAGTTTGTTGCGTTGTAAAAAAGGTAATAATGCACTTTTGACATGTTGCCCTTTTCCCTCTCCCTCAATTTAAAACGAACAGGATGAGGGTGATTTCTGTGGTGGAAATTTTCTCCCTGTATTATCCCGTTATGCTACTCGGCTATGCATATTGCAACACTAATTTGCTCGTTATAATAATACATACCAATTTTTCTTCAAAGGATTAGAAAAGTTTTTTAACAATCCAATAGTAGTAAATAAGCATGCACGCAAGCCATCCGAAAAAACGTTGATAAAATTTATAATATCTCAGCTTTATCACAAATACAAAAAATATCTTCATTGCATCGTAATTAAACTGCAGTTGATTGAGTTAAAAACTTACTGTGAGCGTTTTTTAAGAAAATAGTTTTGTACAAACTGCTAGTCATCATATTGTGTAATTAAAGTTTTTTCAAAAGTATCATTTGTTTGTTTACAAATGTTTCTTGTGAAAAGGTCTGATGAAATTATTTCATGTACAATAATGTTCGGTATTTCTATTTTTTTGATGCCGGTTTACAATGCTATTTACTAACATAGATTTAATTGTAAATAGGACATTATAGGTCAAAAGCACTCTCGTATGCGTATTTAAACAATCTGATTAATTTATTGTGTAATCCATACGTTACCAAAAGTGTTTTATGTATTCATATCATGTCAAAACAACTTATAAACTGAAGCTAACAAAATGCACCAAAATATGACTTTATCCTAGCTCACCACTACTGTCCATCTACATTGATTTTGCCTGGATATCAATCATAAAAATAAAACCTCATAAGTTTTCCTTAGCTTTCCACTAACGGCATTAAAAGATTGAGTAGAGGGAAAACTTGTCCAACTAATATGTAATCCTATCAAGGTGACAATATTATTCCATTTCCTGAGAACCATTTTGATAATATTTGCCTAGTGAAAATAACCTCTTATTTCCACAATCCTTTTAATAGGTATTAACATTGTTCGGTTTGCGCTTTGAGAGCAAAAGTTCATCGCCTTTGCGACAAATCAAGCTATATATCCCATCAAACCAAACGAACAGATTGAATTAAATTTCTACCAAAATTAACACGTGCGTATATTATATTTAAAATTAATAAATTAAAATACCTTAAATACACTATTTTTATGCTAGACTCGCATTTTTCCTCGAGCGGTGCGTTTTCTGATTTTCGTTGGAGTGCTTATTTCTATCATCGTAAACAAAAGCGGCTTAAAAATCTATAGACAATCAATACAAAAGTATGAAAAAGCAGTCCCAGACTGAAATTTTTCTGAAACCTAGACCTAAAAACGCTAGCTGTTGATTTGAAACTGCGTACTTCGCAAAGAGATTTTAAAAACATTCGTCACTAGCAGCGTGCAGCATACAAAATAACAATAATAAACAGTAACACAATTCTTTCTTTGCTCTTTCTGTAAACTTATTTTGCTTGTTTTTCATAGTTTCTATTTATTTCTCCCATTAACTGATTACAATGCGGAAAAATGTGGCACTTTTAAGTAGTAGGGATAAAAGGCTTCAAGAAAAGTATGATGTTGTTGATAATGCTTGCTGCTGATGATGGTAAAAAGCAAAAGTGCTCAATAGTGGTCTTTTCTTTCAACGTCACATTTAAAAACTAAAAAAACTTGTAGTAGGAAACCGAACAAAAACTAACTGCATCAACCCTTCCCTAGCCATTTATTTAAAAAGCTTTTTTTCTCGGATGTTTTATTCTCTTACTCGCATGTTTCTTTCATATCCTATCAGTCACTATTTTTTCTTACATTTTCGCGTAAAACATATTATCATCACTGCTTGAATCTTGTGCTAAAAAGGCTGCAGCGCCAGTAGCAGAGCTATATCAGCCGAAAAAAAGGAAGCCCGTTAAAAATAATGTGCAAAAATTTCCCGGATTTTATTAGACTTTTCCATTGAAAAAACAACACTTTCTTTAAAAAAAACAGCCACCTAGCATCCACATTCTTATATAAAAAAAGTATTATCAAACCGAGCACAAAATAGACGATTTTTTTCTTAACTAAAGAAACGAAAAAAGAAAGGGTTATGGAGCGATTAAAAAGGTACTGTAATGTTTCCATTTTGCCTAAGAGAGCCATTACTGTTAACTTACAAGTACATAACAAATATATGGAACGTTGTTGATGATGATGGCAGTGGTAGAGTGGTTGACTAGTAGTATGGAAATACTACAATGCCAGTTAGTTGGCTTATTTCTACCCTTGCTTTTTTACATTATGAACTTTTTAAAAAAAGTTTAGTAGGAAAAACTGATAAATATATTCTGAGTTTTTCTTTTTTAAGTTTGCCTTTTATATAAAATAAAAATTTTAGTTTCACGATATGTTTGAAAAACAAAAAATCCTAATACTACAATAGTTTGCAAATAAAAATGTTCCTAACAGTGTGACATGATATCTTATGAATTTTTCAGGAAAGGTATAACTAATCCATGTGGTGATAGAAGGAATGATGTTGATCATACAATGCTCACGTTCTTTTGTCATAAAGTCTTGTCTTTTTACTGTTTGTGCTTTATTTGCAACGTAAAACACACTTGTTCCACATTTTGGGAGTTTTCTCTTCCTGAATTTCTCATTTTCATCATCATTGAATGAGCATATTGGTATTACACATGAAAGCTTTTTGCAGAAGTAATTTCTTTTTGCATAATATATTTCTTTAAAACTAGAAAAACACAAGGGAAGTAGTCCGGGCTCACAAGTATGTGCTCATTTCCTTTTGTAAGTTGAATGGGAGTGTTGTTGGATGCTCAGGTTTCAACTTTCTTTTTATTGCCTAAACATTATAGTGAAGATTTTACGACATTGGTTGAAGGATTCTTCCTTCATATGAAAACAATGCGGTTGTAGCGACGAAGCTTTTCAATGCAATGGATCATTATACCATAACCATAATATATTTATGTATCAGTCTCACACTACTAGTCAGTACATAGTTTGATATCAACTTTAATTTTCAAAGTTATTTTCTTATTCCTTTTCTTTATTTTAAATGATTTACTTGCATAATATGTCGTTTATTTACATTTTCTGTATAATATTCTTACTTTAGTATAATTTGCGCTTTATTTTGCAATAGCTGAAGTTGATCAGGGTCTTCTTTTGAAACTGAAAAATTTGAGTAAAATATTCCAATAATAATAATAATCAATTCAATATGATGGGACTATGTGCTGTATGTGCAATTAAATTGAAAAGACAAAAATATACTTTAAAAGTTGCAGTCATCATATATATTATCATCGTTATCTGATTTGAGAATTCATCGCTAACACATCGAAGCGCAGTACGATCCTTGTTTAAATATTTAATGAAAATACGTTTTGATTGACGTCCAATAATAGGTGTTTGGGTTTTATCCTACGATGAAAAATTGTGTGCGTTGCACTCTCCGTAATAATAATACAATTAACGGAATGATGGAAGTTGATAAATTTTTGGATTGTGAGATTGGTGTGAGGCTAATGACCACTTCCTCTATTTGGATTTTGCTGGCCAAGCAATATCAAAAATATCAACGGTAAACAAAGCTGAATTATAGATGGAAAAATTAATTCGAGAATTTCCAATCCTGTGAAGCATTATTATACATACTTTGTGCTAACGGGTTGACTCCTTTACTTTATCGATTCGCGATATCATCGTCATGTTCTTTGTATACACGGTTGATTCTTGGGCAGTTCAATATTAATGAGTTTACTTCCAGTTCCATTTTTTATTCGGCGACCATTTTTCCTTAAGTATAGGCTACGTTTCATCAAGTTTGTATGCAATCAGTTAAGAACTGATGAGTGTCGCTTTTTCATTCTGATTACAGTAATAAGAATAGTTCAGTGTACGTTATTTTTAAATTAAACAGAGGATAAGGAAGTATTTGAGGAATAATGTAATACCCACAAGAAGCGGAATTTTTCTATGACAGTATAGTGACAAGTTAACTACGATTGTTGATTTTTTAGATGTCCATTAATATTTGAACTAATAGTTTTTCTTTACATAAAATATAAAATGCTATTAAATTGAGAAACATTGACAATGAATTTTGTTTGAAGGGTGCACAATCAATAAGTGTTATATATGGTCAGTTGATGACTTAATTATTTCTCATTGTATAACTACATTTCATCAATATGGAAATAGACAGTATGACTTGATGCATAGTTTGTTTTTCGCAGTTACCTCATTTCTAAAATAAAAATTTAATGCAATTTTGCATCTCCTGTTCGTCAACTCCGGTGATAGGAAAAGGAAGAATTATAAAAAGGCAATGCGCAGTAAATGTTATTAGTAAATTGCAAAATAAAGACTGTATCGGTATTTAGATCCTTAGTTTTTATTTTAAACGTTGCATATTAAGCTGCTCTAGTCAAATCCTTACTTTTTCTTCAACTTGGTTCTCATCATCATCACTAGCTTATCGACATCAAGAGAATCCTCAAGCATTTCAACATCTTTCGTTTCAATTTCTCTTCCTTTACAGCAATGGGAAATGAACTGAAGAATCTTTGTTTGAAGTTGAGATACGGTACTGCGTTGTTTTTAGGGTTATTATTATTCTTGCCTACAAGACTTGTAAGTTTATTTAACAGCCAGTTTTCAGGGTCGTTTTGATTCAATCATTGCTACTAGCATGGGATAAACTGGAATACGTGTTGGATTAAGTATACGAAACTTGATGATCTTTTTACTTATATTACGCGTGTGTTGTACAGAGACTCAACATTTAACAGAGATGATTGAAAGGATCCACTACCTTGAATAAATTTTTAATGCGTTTTCTATACTCGGCTTTTATGTATGTTCATTAAATAAACGAAAATGTACAAAATTGATCAATTTATTATTAAAAATTAATAATGTAGAAATATATAAATTTACCAATATTCGTAAATTATTAAACGGTATCATTCACTTTCAGGAAACTCGTATCCAAGTTGGGGTTACTACAATGTTAATGTTTTAGCAAAAAAAACTCATTTTCAGTTTTATCGTTACGTAATGCAATCACCACTATAAATATAAAGCATTTAAATTATGAATTTAGTACTCTTTGTTGAGTTGTTCAGTTGATACAAACTGCAGATATTAGTTCAGGGTCACGGTTACAATTTTGTTTTAGTATTTAAAAAACAATACGAGAGAAATATTACGCAGTACGGAAAAAAGTTTCTCTCGTTAATGAGAAAAAGGATACAAACGAATGTTGATAGTGACGTTTTTTGTAGTTTCCTTAAAAATTTCCTAATTTCCTCACAGAGAAACTGAAGTGTTAGAAATATATATATCTTGGTTTGGTTATAGTGTAATGATATAAAAGTTTGAGAGAAAATGAATGTAATTTTGTCCTCTACTTACATTGCTTGTTGTTCCAGAGCGAAAAGATGTGAATGAAGGAGACTCATGAGTACTGTGGAAGGCTGTTTACCCAATCAACAACTTTACTTATTCCGTGCGAAGAGATCCAAGTAGTTTGACTGACGCTGCGCTAAACTTACCTTGTTACAGTCAAGGTCCGGGATCCTTCTGGTTTCTGTCTCTGTAGCTTCAGTTAAGTAGTGGGAGTTGTGCGGAAGGGAGATATAAAAAAGTCAACATGAAGCCACCCAAAAAAATAAACTAAAGCCAAAGCCAACAAGCATTACATTACATTACACTTGAGATTTTTCCTGAAAACATTTGAGAAATAACGCAACAGAGATAAAAAAGATCGTGGTCTTTCTTTTTGTCTACATATTTTTCTCCTTCTTCCTCTTCTTCTTCACAAGTTTTTATATTTGTGTTTTTCCAAACGAGAAAAAAATCTCGATCTCGTTAGTCGATCTCGTTAGTGAGAAAGTTGAGAAAGGGATTCTTCTTTTTTTCTTCCTCTTCTTACCGAAAAAGGATGAATGAGGGAACTTGGGAATAGTTTCTTGTTGTCTGGTTCTGGTTGCTGCTATGAGTTGTGCATATATGTATATATATAGATACATATGCTGAATAGGTATGCATTTTTGCATCAAGTTATCTTCCCAAGTCTTCCTGTATAGATATGAAGGTAAAGGTAAGACTAAAGAAGATACTTTTTATCTACTAGTTTTCAGGAAGATGCTGAATAAGTACACATAAATGGATAGTAAAAGTGGAGAAAGTAAAGAGAAAGCGAAAAAGAGGTAACATTGCATTTACATCACGTTTACCCTTTTAGTTGCCTTTCCTCTTCTTCTTCTGAAGCATGCAATTTCTGCAGAAACATACACATCCTGAGCTTCTGATCTTCTATCACTTTTGCGTTTTAGTGAAAAGACAAAAATCTCGCTTAACCAACCAAGTCAGACATTACTTTCCCAAGCATTTTTTCACCTTCATCTAGATTCCTTTCCTCTTCTTCTTCTGAAGCATGCAATTTCTGCAGAAACGTATACACATCCTGAGCTTCTGATCTTCTATCACTTTTGCGTTTTAGTGAAAAGACAAAAATCTCTTAGCCAGGATAAACCCGTTCCCACTTTCTTCTTCCTGAAGCTCTACGTCGCTCATCGTCGTTAAAGACAAGAGGAAGCTAAGAAAAGAATCGAGAAAAGGAATCTAGATGAAGGTGAAAAAATGCTCGGGAAAGTAATGTCTGACTTGGTTGGTTAAGCGAAGAGAAAAACGGAAGTGAATATACGAGTTGATAGACTTATATTTTTACTTAAGAACTTTTTACTATATTTTGTGGGAATATGGTTACATTATAGTCTTGTGTACTTTGACTCTCGCCTCCTTGTAGCAACTTTCATAACGCTTTTCTGTACTTTCACTCCATCCATGCATTTATGCACACAAACACAGTTTTTCCTAAACATATGAATCTGCGACGATCCTACACGTTCCTTTTCTTTAGTCATAGTCTACGACGATAACAAATTTACCGTCAACCAGTCAAGTGACTAGATTATATGTTGGTAAAACAGGGTTAGCGGAATATTTTTATCCACCCATCCATCTAAAACAAGTAAACCCAACCTTTCCTTTGAGTCTCTTTCTAACTCAAGTCAGTTTTTTTGTGTTTTTGCCACGTCTTTACTTGCATTGGTTTGAAAGAGACAAAAGCTGAAGTTGACTTTATTTTACGGGATATCTTAAAAACTAGGTTTACAACGGATTCTCTATACATCCGTCACTTGATTATGCAAAAGAGAATGATAGTAAAAAGAGTAAAAGTATGTTTAGATAGATTGTAAATTGTAAAGTAAAAAGAATATATGTTGTTGGTATGATAATAACTAGGAAAATTTTTAATGCATAGATCAAGTAAAGTTGAGCAAATAATCCGTATCTATATCGTCATCTGTAGTAAGAATCTTTGTACAAATTTTTATGCGTTAAAAAGGTACAAGTTATTTTATGTGAAAGTTATGAAGAAAGCGTAGATATCTATACGTATATTGCAAAAGATAAGTCAATTTCAAAATGTTGCTCTGTTTTAATATCGGGTGTGGATATATTTATTGGGGGTTTTATTACAGCCTATATACTGATTAATCGCATTTTTGACCCATTTTAGGCCAAACTGTTTGAACATGTACAGGGTTTGTTAATATTTTGCCAACAGTCAATGTAAAAATGAAGGAGGAGACTCCAACACCGGCTGCAAAAGCCTCCCGTGCAGTGATATCCCACCAAGAGTATCTCACAGGAATGGATAAGCTTATAAGGTTGAGCCCCATAGATATAGCTGCAATAACTCCCCAATAGTCCTCCGCTAAGAAGCAAATGTAGAAATGGGATAAGAATGCCAGAGCTATAGACAAAATGGTTGATTTGGCAATCATAACGTTCTTCTTTCTCATCCAAGCCACCAAAGGGATTGCTGACAAGGCTGCATGAACCTACAATAATAAAAAAAATTGTTGGGTAAGCAAAACAAAAAGAAAATTAGTTGAGCAAAAAGAAGTTGAAAAACGAAGAAGGAAATATTAATGCTCTGCTTCCTTTGTCTACAAGCTAAAATTAATAGAAAAGAATGAATTTTTTATGAAAAGTACTACTCAAGATGGTTTGATAATTTCCGGATTAATGTCAGAATAATATTTTTACAAGAAATTTCGTTTTGTCAATCGCTTAAGTAAAGTAAATTGGTAGTCGTCTTAGGCGTTATCTATCATTAAGCTGTCAGACTTGAGCAGTATGTTTGTGACAAAATAAAATAGAAGTTGTTAAAGTAGTTTGTTATTATTATCATTTGAAACAAAAAAATATTACATGAGCAATTGGTGATTGATGGTAGGCCATCCAAGAGTGAGTGACAAGGCAAGGGTAACCCACGACGATGGCTAACCAAGCGAATAAGTAATGATGTTGCATAGTCCACTGTGTCTTTCTATCCTGCTCCCCAAATATCTTTGTAGCAACTGCAATAAATTGAATAAAAAATGCGAATATTTATTAAAAAGATAGACGAATAAGCCATAAACAATTAATTTCCCTTTTGTGTAATTGTTCATCAAAATAAGATAATAGAATTTAACGCTGAAAACCAAGGAATAATCTTACTAATAATCGATGTTGACTTACTCATTCCAATTAATCCTAGTAAACTGGATATTAGTCCAAGGGCAAACCATAGTACGTCGTAGATGTAAATAAACCAGGAATAGTTGAACGTTGATATGTGCTTCCATCCGAAATAACAGTTGGCTATTGCAAAAACTTGGAGTATTCCTAATAAAATCCTATCTCCCATAGTTTAATCAATTAATATAGTTTTACTTGTAGATTTTGAAAGAGGTTGCTTTCTAATTAAAAATTTAGAATGTTTTTAACAATTTCTTTTGTTTTAGGTAGGCTAAAAACTGTTTGAAGTCAATCGATCTAAACTAAAATAAACTTGTCTAACCTATATCTACCCTACATACGTAAAGAATCAATATATGGAATCGCGAATGCGAATAATCAAAATATGTTCGAAAGAATTAAATTATTCCTTATCTGATTATAACAAAGAAGGTGGTTACTTTGGGAATGTGACTATATTATTATGATACTATGATACTCATTTAAACTATGATGGAAGATTACGTGTCCCGTCTTCTGTATTGACTGTAAACAAAAGTTTATATTTTTAGTCTTTTCCGACACGGGACAGTCAAAAATGAGTATTATAAGCAAGAGTAGGCAAAACACATCCGAAAAAAAGTTTCAGCATGACATTGAATGAAGCTATATGAACTAAAAGAAAGGGAAGTTAATGGAAAAAATACAAAAATATGCAGAAAAGGGTTCAAATGAAGACATATATGAGACACATGTGTATTTATAGGATGTGTTTAAATATGCAAAAAGGCGTAGCATTATTTATGGAGACACAAATATTCATCATATTGCTATGCATATTATACCTTCTTTAATCATACAAGGTTGAAAATAGAATGAAGAGAAGAAAATTGAGAAAAAACGAAAAGATGCCTTTTAAGAAACTTAAAAAGTTAAAAACCCTCCAAAAAGGGAGTCTTTTTGGGGTTTTAGTTGCTGCTTTACGGATTTACTTTACTTCGTTATATTTTCTTTTCAAATTTTTATGAATATACAATGAAACCGCTGCCATTCCTTGGAATAAAATATGCATTAAAATATGCATAAGGGATGTTTTTAGGTTCCGAGAAAATAAAAAAGGATATTCCTGAGAGTTGCAAACAATATATAAATAAATGCTAGTTATTTTCTAGTATATAATTCATCATCATGTCAAAAAATAACAAAAATACCGATGCACGTAATACGAAGAGCGAGGTCGTCCTTTCCAGTATGTCACTCCCGGTTATTCAAATTTAGAAGGCCTTACAATTTTCTTGAAAGCAATAGTTCTAGAATAATACATACAAGGACATTTTTGTCCCTTTATTATTATGCAATATTGGTAAACAGTCAGTACTTTATATTTATAGCAACTCAGAAAGGAATGACAAAACACACTTACAAAACCGTCTATTATTAATTTAAAATCATTGCAATAAATATATTTTGAGAAACTATTATTTTTACTTTCAAATACCTTGATTTTTAGAGTTTTTTAAGTACTGAAATTCGTTTGTGAATGTATAATTTGTCACTACAAAGCTGAAAGTAAAAGTGTAGGAAGGATTATTTTAGTCTGCCAGCTATGTGACGAGAAAAGCAAAGGCGTGCTTAACTTTGTAGGAAGTTTCGCTTCAATGAGTATATTGAATAGAAAAAGTTCTTTTTCGAGTTTTCCAAAATTCAAACTTCTTTAAAAAACGTAATCGATTATCGAACTCTAATTATATTTTTTAAAAAGAGTCTTATCTACATTTTGCGTTTTGAAATCTGAGCCAGGTCGATACATTCCTGCAAGATTATCCAATGCAAAAACATGCTAGATTCCCTAGTTTTTACTAAAATGTTTGTTTTGTTGTTATTTATTTTGTTGCTCTATTTCCATCATGAATTTTTAGTAAATTTCATTTCTTTAAAAGCACAATATTACTGAAAAGCTGAAATGATACAAGATAAAACCCCATATTAGGAATACTTATTTTTTGGGGTTCTATTGCAGAATTGCTTTCATTTATCTCGCAAAAAGTCATAAAATGGAATGTTTGTATGTGTGGTATCTATTCCCTTCCTTCTTTCACTTTATTTGTACATCCTATCAAGCTTCCGTCAGATCAAAATGATGAAAATTTTGACCGGGTTACTGGTTTTCATTTGACAAAAAGCATCTGCACACTAAAATAGTGAAGACTATCAGTGTATACAGAAGTCGATTTATTTTTCACCATTATGTATGAATATAAATGAATACAAAGTAATTTTGGATGATGATCTTTCTGGGGCTTTCATATTATTTCTAAAAGGCTGCTTCATTTCACTATTTCTAAACATGTATGTCTGTGTGCCGGGGAGAATAGTGCGGTAGTGACTCTTACGACTTGAATATCAATGACTTCGAATGAACCGAGAGCCAAACACATTCATAATCGGCTTCCTGAATATGACAATTTTTATCCTAAAAAAGAAGAAAGTAAAGCGTATATTCACTAAATAAGTATTATCAAAAGAAAAAAGATGAACCTGAAGGAAGTAAAAGCTCACTTTCATACACATTATATTATTATTATTCGTATCAGCAAAATATGGCGATGATATGATCATCCAAACGGAAGTCACCTAACGTGTATTGTATGCCTACCAAATATTCGCATCTGTACATAATAATACATAGGCTAACATTAATAAAAAAAAAGCAAATAATATACATTGGTTCCTTATTCATTCATCGTGGGAGTCGACCAGTGTAGTATTGCGTAAAGAATAAATATGCTTTTATAAAGAAAATGAAAAGAGCAAAAAACTGACAGCATCGGATAAAGTAATGGGAGCAAAAACTGGTAAAGGTTGAAATAAGTTTTACACCATCGCATCCGTGCCATCCTTGTCCTCCTCTACCACACTATCACCACACTTCCGAAAAGAAAAGGGAGAGAGAGAAAAAGAAGAATTTTCTCAAGATAAAAATCGATTTTCCTTTCACTTTTTTTACAACGACGACTCTACAACAAGAAGAAAGCAGAAGTGAAAGGGAATGTGTCTCTTTCAATGGAGAATTTTTTTTGTTGTCTCGATGTGTCAGTGTCGGTTTCCTTTTTTCCCTTATTTTTCCTTGCTTACTGATGGTATTATTATATTGTGGTGGTGTTTTCTATTGGCATTTCATAAAGGCAATAATGCAATGGAAATAATAGACACTCTACTCGTCTTCTCTCCTGATGCTGAATCTGATGTGAGGGAGAACAAAATGATGATGATGGTATTGCCTCATAGAATAGTTTGAAGTTTTGTATCTCCTGCATGTGTGACAGTCTGAAGTTTTAGATAACCTACATTATCGTAGAAATGATGTTTTCTTATTTCGTTTATATTATCCATTATTGCATCACATGCACTGTATGTGACTTGGTTGCGTCCTAGTGGCTATTATTGTTTGCTTCCACACATGTATCTTTATATTATTCTTATAGTTTGCTGATTCCCACTGATTTTCTGCCGATTTTCTTTCATACTACAGTAATGTTGCTGCTTTTCTTTTTCATTCTTTTTAAATCTGAAATATCGATAGTGCATTCCGACATTTCTATATACAAAGAATTCTATACAATATTTGACATGGTGGACGTTGACACATTTAATCGATTTGCTAGGACGAGTAGCGTCCCATTCAAAACAAAAAATGGTACAATTTCTGCAATTACATAATGTGGTACATATATGCTTAACTATGATAAACTATTTTTATAGTATAGGAAAGTATATAGTTAAACTTAACAAGTGTGTGCAGAAGTACCATCTGTCATGTAGTCAAACTGATTGAGTGTGATTCATTACTCATAATTCCTTTGGTCTTTTACTTATTATTTTTGTCATATAACAAGGCAGTCATCTCGTTTTTTGCTAAAACCTTTAAGAGTATTGCTCGTTGACCTCATAAAATCTTGTACAAGTTGTTTGCTAAGATTAAATCGTTTTGTATAAATCCATCCAATATGACATCCTGTAGCCTATCTGACATTAATAAATAAAAATGAAATGAAAGAAAAGTAGAAAAGAATGTAGGAGGCACTTAAACCAATGTTTTACTTTCACCATTCAATTAACAATCTTGTTCAAAGAAAAGGGTCTGCTTCGATCCCAATCCTAAGACAAAAAAGTTAATCTTCAGCATAATTTTCAATCCAACCTTTTGCAATATTTCAATCTCTTAAAACATGATAGGAAAATATCGATTGAGCTGGGTTTCTAGTGGGTTCAGGTTAGTATATTTGCCATATGCTTAAAAACACGAGTACATACGTAAATCCTCACCCACACAGTAGACTAGAAATAACACATACTAGTAGGTATGCCTATATTTTATTAGATAAATATATTTGATATCAACATTGTTGGTGTAGGCACGATGCAATAGGATAATAATAAGACGTTTTTTCCATGCTTCTTCCTTTTACAACGGATTCTTTTTCTCTCTTGAGGAAACATTCTTTTTATGTAGAAACTCTTAATGACCGGTGAAAGCAATAAATTTTTTTGCCTTCCACTTTTCTTTCATTCAATTCCCTCCTTTTTCTTATTTTCCAAGTCTATTCCTGCCCTATTACCTAATATGTTCACAATTCACAAATATTGAGAGAATGGGAATTCTCCGGCACTTTTCTCTAAAGTACAACTTTTTCATTCCTGTATTTCTCCTGCTGTATAATAAAAAA
>JAHZNK010000314.1:0-10178 GCA_027744615.1 Lepidocyrtus cf. nigrosetosus NNG-2020 | reverse complement strand
ACTCTTTTTTCTCACGCTCTTTAAGTCCATCTATAAAAACATAAACTCTTTTTTACTCTGCTAATTAAAAAACATTTTAATTAATTAAACCATTTTTTCTCTGCCTACCACTGAAAAGTCTTTGATATAATTCAGGCTTCTTGTATGGCTTAACTGCGAGCATGTGAATTAGTCTTTCCCTGTAACAAATACAGAAAATTAATTAATAATTGTTAATCAAGTCAAGTAAAATGCAAAAACAAATGTCCTCTTCCTTTTACTAACTTTAAAGGTCTACGCGAAATCCCTTGACTTCCAGAAATAATCCCGTTTTTCCCTGCCGGCGGAGCCCCAGCTCCATTTAGATTGTTTAAATTCGTCGTGCCTAGCCCATTCACAATTTTCCTATTATTTAGATTATTAGCAACGTTGTTAGAACTGTATCCGTTAGGTAACTTTTGACTATTCGAGTTATTGGCAAAATTCGAAGGGGGAGGGTGCTTAGGTTGCGGCTGATGACTAATATAACTTGGTGACTTTTCTCGTCGTTGTGGAATTGGAGCCAGGCCCATTTTCTTCTTCACCTTACGTCCAATATCTGGGCAATTTGATTTAATCTCTTTTGCACTGCAAACATGCAAATTATTTATTTATAATTTTACCATTCATTTCTGCTTTTCTGTTCCAGTTCAGAAAATCTGTGCTGAGTTTGAGCAAATACGTCGTCATTTGCTTTAATCCGCATTTTATAGGATAATGGACCCGCAGATTCCAAAGATCTGAGAAGAAAATTAACCAATTTAGTTTACTTATTAATAGTTTGTATTGTTTATTGCAAATTTAGTTTTTTGTCTGTACCTGGGTCCATTTTGCTGGATACAAACAAAGCTTCCTTGTGGCCCTTCGATGTCACTGTTTGTTGAAAGACTGAAGTCAAATGAGTGTCCATTTTCACTGCTTGACAAAGGGATGCGGATGTTCTATAAATTAAAAACCATTCCAATTATAAGAAAAACTTACAAATCAAAAATCTTAATTAATCAATCATCTTAATCTCAATTAAAATGGTCGTTTATTTCCTCTCCACGAACTATATTAAACTAATTAAATAATTAAAATTACCTAAGCATGCCATAGGGAATATAAACACCCTGATGGGATTTCCGAGCAATTTTTCAAGCCATTATTCACATTGTCATGTTTTTTCAAACAAATTAAACCTTTTTTGAGGTGCATATGCACACCCCATTAGATCAAAATCTTTGCCAAGAAAACCTTTACGATTTTTATGTGACCAGCATGGAAATGCACATGTTTTTGATACATTTTTCAAAAATTGTAGGAAAAAAACGTTTGTAATGGGTACTTTACTTTCAAATTTAAGTAAAAAAGGAATATGCGAAATTCTACCTCATCATTCATCAATTTTTGCCTGTGGCCAGCCGCTGTAAAATTTTTTTCTTCATTTCCTCTATCCTCATTGAAAAAGCGCAAAAAATATGAAAAGGCAAGCGTTATAACGCTCTATCTTCCTGTCTTTAAAGGTGTTTATTACAAAAGCATAAATTTAAGAAATATAAAAGAGGAAGAATGATGTCGTTCTACATGTTACTTTGTGTACTAAAACAAAATACATAAACATATTAAATTCTAAATTGTACGCCACAGAATCTGGCTACGGTTGGGCTGCTTTCTAAAATCGTTGGATCATTGCCTTTATCTGAAAAGAAAACGATTTCTCAACTATTGCGTGATTGATGATGATGATTCATTCAAAAAACTGGGATGATGTAAGGATAAAATTTGTTTTTCCATGAAAATCATTTTATTTACTAAAATAACCATGAAGAGAGAAATTTCTTTGATAAAATCCTTTTATAAATCCTTTTTTAACTATTACGAAAAGAAGATTCTTTACAAATTAGAAATTTCTTTAAATAAGCTGAGGTTAAAATAGAAACTTTAATTCTAATTAAATATGACTTTTAGTGAGTCAACCATATCCATTTCGTAATCATCATCCATGACATGAAAAAAATTGTCCCGAATCCGTTTTTTGCCTCACGAGAATAACTATTGCACCTATATCGCATCTATACCTAACTAACAAAAATAGCAAATAATATCCTTAATCCAATTTTTATTTACCGAGCCGTTTACGCTATATGGACTCTTAGACTTAGGTAGGCACAAAAGTTGTGGGCTCACGTGAAACAAGGATGTGCTGTAAAAGACGTCATTACAAGGGTTTTTGCATGTTTTAATGTTGTCATAATAATTTTTACAACCCGCGTTATTCCCTGACCATGGCTTGGTTTTAATTGAAGTTACATTACAACAGCCCATTTACATAAAAAAATCACTGCCAAACAATGACTCATATTAAATTTTGAGCCTTTTGTGCAAAAATCATGAATAATCATATTTCAATCAATGATTTTGAACGGTTTTGTCCTATTTTTAAGATTTCTCCATCTTTTCTCATTCTGTCAAACCGCAAACCAGAATTGGAATGTTTTGGGTGAGGACTTTTGTGGAAAAGCAAAGTCTTTGCTAACTGGCACATTTAACAATTAGGCATGGCTTGTGTGGTACAGAATACAACAGAATCAGAACAATAGCGCAATTGTCATGAAAATGATATGTCAACCAAAGAACATAATTATTATAGATAGCCAAAAAAAAGTAGCAAAGCCAATTCACAGATTTTTTTGTGTGGGCTCCACCCAATTCAGTAAAGACCTCGACATTTGCCTTTGAATTTTTTTAAGAATCAATAAATGAAACATTTGGATTGAATCAAAATAGAATATTCGATGACAAAACATGCGCTCCTTCTAGGACAAAGGAAGATCTTTCATAAGAGAAAAAAATCCTTTGAAGATACCTTGAAACTTCTGCGAGAATATTTACGACTATTCTTGTGAGAGACAATATGTTTAAAACAACTCCGCTATAATGAACATTCCTTATTTTAAACAATTTCTGCGAGAATATTTACGACTATTCTTGTGAGAGACAATATGTTTAAAACAACTCCGCTATAATGAACATTCCTTATTTTAAATAATCTGCAAATTATGCAGTATTTTAGGTTCGCTATGCCAGAGTTTGCAGCTAAATAGCAATTCCTTTACATTTTTTATAGAGCATCATTATCATAATAGAACAGAGTGGAGCGCACAGGTAAAAAAGCAATAAAATCATGAATGTCTCTGCCTACCTCCCTTATCATTTCACTCTCTGCAAAAACAAATGCAAGTGACAATACAAAACTTCACATTGTCACTATATTTTTATACAAATCAATGTTAAAAAGAATAGAGAAGGGGGCATTTATACATTGTAAAAAGGTACTATGAACAAAATCATTTTATATGAAACTTCTTGACCGATTTTGTAACAGGACATAAAGCAATGTTGTCATTACAATCAGCATTTTACAATGAGAACCTGAAAATCAAGTCTGTAAACGAAAAGGTAAATCAACGAAGCCAAAAGCATTAGAAATATGCTCATCATCATCATCATTATATCTTCAATTCTGCAATTGTGCGAAATAAGAAAGCTTCGTCAACAACAGGAGCGTTGTGTCACCTCACGAACGTACCTCAGCAGATCCCCTCTAGTTTGCGTTTTTTATTCATGTCTGTGAAATATTTGACGCGAGAACTGACGCTTTATGACGCTCTGTGTGCAAAGCTATGTTGAAATAATTTTCCAATGGATAGTTTGTTTTGTTTGTCCCCTGTGTCTGTCACTTTGGATGTTGGGTTTATCGAAAGAGATTAAAACAGATGGCATAATAAATATGGATACCTTCTCTAATATTATCTGGCTAGATACTGATAAAAAGGTTTATTAAAATTTACATACGTTAAATTCAACTAATATGCAACAGCAGTATTTTGTGATAATTTAACTGATAAATGTTTGATAAAATACGGCATCATTTTTAAATCTAGGACTTTAGCCTTCAGCAACGTTTTAAGATTTCAAATTGCATGACAAGAGAGTTTTCTATGTGGTTGCGCGGCGATTTGATTATGCCACCTCAGAGAATACTTTTTTAATTCTTTGAAACCTAATTTCACACTTGCTTATTTCCGCCTAAAAAATTGCAATTCATGACTCCATAATCTTTTCTAAATCAAATTATAAAATTGTGTCATAAAATTACAAATCTTCTATGCTTCCCTGCCTTTTCTCTATTCTTTACGTAATTTTATTTCCTCTTGCATAAATTAGTCTAATAGGTATTCAAACTTATTAAATTTGGATTAAAATTCAAATTATTTTGACATTATTAACGTTGTTTTTTTGCTTTCGTTGAAAGTTTTTTTCAAAGGAAGGAATTGCATCATCGTCACCCCGCGTCTCGGTCAAAACATATTTGATAAAGAACTGGCATAACAGAAAATAATGTTTGCATAATCCTTGTCAAAATGTACTTACGTAGGATTGAATTTTTGTTCTATTTCATTAGCCAAGATTGAATCCTTTCGTAAACGTTAAATACTAGTATCAATACATTATGCAAAAGCATTCCCACAAACCCCCATTTCCTTTCTGTAATTAAAAGCCACAAAGTAGAACAAATTGAAGAATTGAACCAATGCAATTGAACTAATAGGCAATTCTAGTAACGTTGTTTAACCAATTTGTTCAATCAATAGCTTGATATTTACAAGAAAACCTCTTAAAACAAAAGTATATAAAGCCGTAGGCAGATTTATTCATGCAAACCCTGTCAACAATAAGACTTGTTATGAAACTCTTGCGAAAGAAATCAATCTTGAATTTAATTAAACTCTTTCATCAAAAATCTGTCAGGCAAATATGATTGATCTTGTTTTTTTTTCATGGCGTCTTGAGACATTGAGACTGTTTTCCAAAATAAATGATTTCCTATGAAAAAAATGAGTTTTTTATTGCGACAAAAAATTGACAAGTAGTACAGGAAGTCATTCCTTTTTNTTTTTTTCATGGCGTCTTGAGACATTGAGACTGTTTTCCAAAATAAATGATTTCCTATGTAAAAAATGAGTTTTTTATTGCGACAAAAAATTGACAAGTAGTACAGGAAGTCATTCCTTTTTGAATAGGTATAAATACAAGAGAGATTCTTATTTAGAATGCAAATGTAACGTCCCAAATGACCATGATGCCATAACCTTCCACGTTCACTCCCAAGGCAAGCCCTTTTTCTGTTCCACCGTGTGTATCTCTCGTATTGAACAACACATGTAAAGATTAGAATCATTTTTGAGCTTTTTTCTATGCTTGTTTAAACTTTTTAAATAATTGAGATGCAATTGCAATTAATATAAATTCAATTTCTATCTTTTGGCAATATTCTCTATCTTTTCATTCAAGGCTGTAAGATTAAATCTTATAGCGATAAAAAAACAAAATTTCTCCGAATAATAATTCTATTAACACTTTAAATTCGTTGTGCATGCGTAGTAATAAGGTTAAAAATAAGATTTAAAATAGAAATCACTGTAGATTAAGTAAGTAATAGCTTTGAATGTAGGCAGAGGGTGCTATTTGGTGATTTTACCTAGTTTGGATTCATAAATCATAAAATTCATTATTATTCCATTTCATCGATAGTTGAAGGTTGATAATAAACCCCTGGGCCAGGGTCACATTGACAGTGTTTTCTCCACTTAAAAATATTGAAATGCTGTGTAGATAATGTAAAGCAGCTTAAAATAGGTATTACAATCCTCTACCTGTTGCTTATTAATTTTTGCCTAACATCCATCTACTATAGCAATCTGCTACGTGAATTTTGTTAATGTAGCTCTCTACTGAAGGAACGCAACTATTTTACAGTAGAAAATCCACTCATGGTCATCAACTTTCGTATTTTACACAGCTGTTGTAATTGTACCTTCTTATTAAGCACGAAGAATATTTCAAGGCTTCTTAAATATATACACACATCCTTTGAACTCTTTTTGTGTTAAGCCCCTCTCATAAACTTCCATTGTTTTCCACACAGAGTAAATATATTGACAGTGTAAGATTTTAAAATATCCAGATGGCAAAGGTAGCTACTTAAACAGAGCTAAAATTCTTTGAAGAATTATATACGTAATGAAAATCCCAGAAAAGTGAATGAAGAAAGAAGAGCATCCTCATTAATTTTATCACTAGGTATAAAAATACTTAAATATCATATCAAGGTTGTATCCAAAAGATATTTACGCAGCAATAGCCTGAAGCCTCCAGGACGATTTGGACGAAAATAACAAAGAACGTTAAAAATTTTAACCTCTGGAAGTTTTTAATAGGCTTGAACATCGTGACATGATAGGCTGCCTAATAAGCCCAATGTTTATTACTTCAACTATTCTCAATCCGATTTTCTGCGATTATTATTGGTTATTAATATTTACGCCTACCTGGCCTACACTTATGTTTGCTAATGCTTGCAAAAAAACTAGTCTTGATGATTATTGACTACCTACGGAAATAAATGTGCATTCATCCTATCATACTATGTTCAAGCCTATCTCAAATTCACTTTTCCTATTCTTTCAAGTACATTTGACACATGATTTGCCCCCATTTGTAGTCCACCTCACAAACTCCCACTGAGAGAGACGTGTACGTCATCGCTTTTTGCTTCAATCTCTTTTTTGGCAATCCTGCATCTTTTCAAGTGGCTCTCTATACACTAAAATATACAAACTTGAGAAGAAACCTGTTACATATTAAAAACTGCATACTACTTTGTAACTTTTTCTAGATTTTAAATCTTGCCAAAATACCTTTCGTGTAGAAAACGGTAGAATATAAAGCTTATTGAGCATTCCTTTTTATACTCAAAACTCAACTTACATAGCGATAGTTTCTCCTCAAACCTTTTCAACAACGTAGTTTTGTAATCTTTTTAAAAACATGCTTTTTGGCATAGACTGAGCTTTTTTCTATTTATTGAGTAATGCAAAATACATTTTTATCCATATTCAGGGATTTGCTCAGAAATGCTCTGCCAACAATTTAAAGGTTTAATCGCAATTAACAACCTTGATTGTCTTTTTTTGCTCGTGAAATGTGCGACAAATGTCTGCAAAAAACGGTTATAGATACACCGTTAAAAAATAACCGACTAGAACTGGTCAAATGTTTAAAAACTATGTATATGAATACAAAGTTTTGTAGGATAAATAACGGTTAAGAAAAAAGAACCCCCTTCCAAAAATAGATTTGACCTAAAAAAGTTTTTAAAATACATTCTCTTTCTTCACTGAAGCCTTCAAAATGTATTGGGAATTTGCATAGAAAATGTTGCACTTGCCGTCAGAGACGCTCATTCTTTCTAGTAAACCGTCATTATCGCTAATAACACAATTGTTCAAAAAAGGGTATGGCGACATAGAGACTCAAATGCAATTATAATATCGTACCTATTTACGTCTTAAGTATCGCTTTTGTATATACCTCTCGTTTTTTTTTCGCCTGCAACTGCAGCGTTAAAATATCTATACATTCACAAGGTGATTATTTATCACCTGACTCTGCACTTTTTTACGAGCGTACTTATGATTAGCGTATACGAAAGTAATTGCTGTGACTGTGTTTGATTACCTTTTCTGTTTCCACCTGACTTCACATATAAAATTGGGTAAGTATGCTACAATTCTACCTTTTTCATACCCTTTCATTCTTAATTACCTACTCTCAATAATAGCAACCCCCTTTAAAATTTACACACTTGCAAAAAAATCTTTAAACCTTTTTTTATTAAACAACTTTAGCACGTTCCTTAAATGAGGAAGGAAAGCAAAAGCAAAAATTTAAATCTCTGTTAGCTTCTTTCGTGTGCTATAAAATTGCATAAAGTAATATTAAAGCAAGAAGGTTAGAGAGAGGTTTAAGAGCGCAATAATAGTTAAATGATGATTTAATGCATAGAGGTATAAGCATGCATAAGTTGAAAAGGAATAGGTAAGTACAGAAGAGTTTTCCATTTATTAGGAAAAATAATCCTACCAACTGGCCCTAGAAGAGTCAATAACAAACCAGCAGGGTAAACCGTTTAAAAAGATCCGTAAAAAAAGGTTGAAATAGTTGAAGGGGATGAAGAGACCCAGAAGTCGCTGGTTGTTATTGAGTCTTCCTGGCAAGGCCAGTGGTTTTTGGGAAATTTTTGAATTGAAAAATATTTTCAACTCTGGCCCGCACCACGGCGAAGACTGAGAGATTTCTCAGCTCTTATATACCAACTCGATCGCCAACAAAATCACCAGCCGGCAAAACCAGTCATGTTCCCAGCCACCACCACCTCCTCCAAAGTACACGCCAGTATGCTCTTACCACCTCATCATATTAATCCTTGTGAAAACTAGATAAACAAGTTATCTCAGATTCATTCAACCCAATACATTTTCTTCTATTTAGTAAACTCAAACCCCTTAACGGATTCTTTTATGGAGAAGATAGAGAGATTGAAAATTCTGTTTAAAAACCACGTACGATTTGTACAACTTGTACCTTCAATACGTGTGTGTATATTTTCCCATTCATTTCAAACCACATCATGTGAATAATATTCAGTATTTACTCAAAAAATTTAACCAAATCCAACATCATTATGTGTGTAGGTATGCATAAAACTTGGCAAACTTTGTTATCTTTTGAAAACTCTCACAGCTGTAAATTTCCACATAGGCAAATCAAATACGTTTCAATATGATTTTTTGTTCTTGTTGCTAGTGCAAATGTATTGAATGATCTTCAGCAATAATACCAATACAATTATAGAGAATTCCCTTTTAAAATCCAAAAGGTGCATGCATAAAATCAGGTTTTAAATTTTTATATAGAACTCTCATTTTTGAGTACATTAAACCATCACAGGACATATGATGTCTGTACGTAAATAGTTAATGATATAGCATAGAGAATAGCAATTACAGTGGATATCGTTTGCTTACTGCGCATATTATCCCAGAGTGCTGATAATCTTTACGAGACTGCTCAAATTTAAACCCTGTAATCTCTAATTTGCTACTACTGTATTAGTCAAACTATGTTTCTCAGAATTTGGCAATTTATCTCTCAAGTATCTATCTCTCTTCCCCTACAGCATTTTAACAGGATGATTACATGATTTGTAAAGATGGAGTAAGCCTGGCTGTGGGGGTAAGATTTTTTATTGTAACAATAGAGAAACAAGTATAATTTCCAATTTTTTCCAATAACATCCATAATATTCATCTGTAAAGGTAAAAGTACAAAGCAAGGGCATTGAAAGACGCAGATGTTCATGCACAAAGAGTGTGATGATGTGGTTTTCTCTTGACAAAATCAGATTGAAACTCCCTTTAAGAGGCAATCTCACAACGTTATAACGTTGTTAGTGCCAGGTACAATGACAACCACATGTGCACAAAAATGAAATGGACAAAAAATTCATAAGTTTGGCTTTAATATTACCAAACACTGTATTGATTACGATTACTTTGCAACCTTTTATTAGCTTCCTTCTCTTAATCTATTTTTTTCATATGAAATACTAGATAAAATAAATCTTTAAAATTTGAAAAGCTTCCTTATTTTCCTACTTTAGGTTAAACGAAATGCTATTTTATTAACAGGTAGTTAAGAAAATAACATTTTCTTTTTTTCGTCTGGCATTCTCTCTACACATTAAACAATTTAGAAACTATCCTATTGCTAATTTTTTGTAAAAATCTATACAAAAAAGAGTTCATTTTCTAAAAAAATAACAATATAAAACTACCTAAAAATGAACGATGTTAAATTTGTACTCTTTCGTAAACTTTTGGGGGTTTTGATTTACGTGAACATACACACAAGCTTTTTAATCAATACGTTCCGTTGCATTTTTGTACTGTTCTGTCTATTTCTTTGAAAATAAATCTGATTGTAAAGCAGCCCAATCTGGATCCTTTTTTAGATTAAAGGCAAAAGGCAATGATGAAATGGTACCAAAAAAATTGAATCTTTTAACAACTTCATTCATAAAACAAGGTTTAATATAGGTGAGCTCACAGCAGTTTTCTTTCAAACTTAAGATGACAATGAGGATTGTAATCTCGCGATGAAAACAGGCGACAATTGGTACCAAGACCTAAATTCTTCTTTTAAAATCAGTAATTGAATAAAAATGCGGAAGACAAAAATGTCGTTTCTTCCCATATGGAGCAAAGTTAGAAAAA
>JAHZNK010000313.1:0-15348 GCA_027744615.1 Lepidocyrtus cf. nigrosetosus NNG-2020 | reverse complement strand
TTCCAATTTGCAATTAATCAGAGTTGTTTGCTACTATAAATGGCTTATAATAGGTACTCACCTTTTGCAGCAGTATATTGTGAAAGCTGTAAGGTCCAAGCTCCGTCAATTGGTTTCCTTCAAAGTCCAATACTTTCAATCTTCTCAGTGTAGAAAGTGTGGTCTGGGGAATGAACTTGAGCTTCCCGGACACAATTGCCAAGCTCTCTAAACTTTTTGATAAACCTCTAAGACTTCCTTCTGACAAGTCTTCAAGGGACGAATGCGACAACTGTAAAATCATAAATGTACCAATTATCAATCTAATTAGTTTCTTTGATCCCTATCAATTGATTACTTCATTCATGAAAACAATGTTTTAAAGCTCATTAAAATAAATTTTTTATCTGGATTTTCACGTCAAGCATTCTATTGACATGAAGAAGAGCAATCATTAAAATTTGCCTTTTTGCATACTGGTATCGGATTTGTTTTTTCAAGCTTGTGCTATCAAACGGTGCAATCAAAATTTAACGACTGGGTAGACCAAAAGATTACATAATATAGCCATGTATATTTCCTTCTGTAAAATTAAACATGCCTAATATTTGTAATCCCATGTTATGTAAAGTGGAAAAAGTTGAGCTTTACTGCTCCACTTTCTTTTTGCCATTTCTTGTCCCTCGTCAGCGTGTGGTGTATTTACTATTACGGATTCACATAAGCTGATCCAAGTACTTTTGCTCCTGCTGATACAGGGAAGGGAACAACAAATCTTAGATAATGAAGGAATCTGTCTACCCGTCGCCAAGTGCCAACGAGCTTAATGGGCCAATTTAGATTAAAAGCAAGTTTCTCTCAATTCATTGAATCTTATATAAACTAATGCACAGTAAATGGACATTCCGCAATTTTATTATCATGTACCTATATAACATTCATACCTATCTTCGCCAACATCGTGTATAACGCTGCGTTGTTGTAGCAGTTGATACTAAAACTACCGCTCCGTATCAAATGTTTTAAGTCAAATTCTACCTATGCAAGCATTATCAAATCTTTTGACCATCGCATTTTTGCTATCTGGAAAGCAAACGAGCAGCTAAATCTGAGAAAACTGCCACGAGTAAATTCGAAAGGGAGGAGTTTAAAATGTAATATAAAAAAGACTACAAAGTTTGGGGACATTGCCAACAAAAATTGTCCAAGAATACACCACAAAAATTACACAATCATTTCAAAAGGACAAAAGGCGTGGGAGGTTAACTAATTAGTAGAACTTTACACAACGGTTTTAACCGCTTTTTAAAAAATTATCATCCGCAAAACTTTTTTTTAAAAACTGCTTAAAATTTTACTGAATATTTATCGGAATTGCAAAATCCATTTTATAATCCAAAAAGAAGAACGTGAAAAATATTGCAGAAAGATTTGTGATCTCAAACAAATGACAGTAATAAACGTACATATTTGCTTTTTACATACGTATTGGCCAGCTTTTTTAATAATCTCATTAGACAGGCCCGACGATGATTGTGGCAGTAGTTTTAAAAATACCTGCATAACAAGGTGATTTATAATGAATTATTCGTTCTCTTTATTTGTATTTAAAGGTTTAGAAACGCAGGCTATTTGTATATTGTACTTTTGTTAGAAAATGTAAGAACTAGTAATAGAAGTATATGTGACATGTGTCTATAAAACACTGCATGAATGTATTTTTTCACTCCATGACAAGCTCCAAGCGTTTGTCATCTTTATTTTCTTCCAACAAACATTCAATGTTGAAATAGAAAAACGTGCTGTTTTATAAACCATTTCCTTCGTCATTCTCTGAAACGAATAAAAACTCGAAAATTGCTTTGCTAACGGACTGTAAACTCGTCTTTGCATCTATTTGAACACAATGGCTTTTACTCGTCACACTCACTTGTAGTATTTCTTAACAATATAAGCAAGCGCCATTCAATTTTACCTCTTGAGCAGGCAGAAGGTACAAAATTCCGGAAATTGAACCAATTTGTATTTTCCACAAATTTTCCTTCACTATTTTGCTCTTTTCTAACAACAGCATAACTATTTGTCTAACATGCTTATTCTTTTTGCAATTCTCGTATGCACTAAAAATGCTTTTTGTGTCCCTTTGTGTCCCTTTATAACAGTATTTACCTATTTAGATTGAATGCGACTTGATATTCGTCACTATATATCATTTTTAGTAACCAATGTGCTTGCCTTTTTAAATCTGTTTGGATATTATATTTTGTTTGCAATCTACAAGCATTTTTAGAAAATTTACTTTCACAATTTCAGCTGCCGATCTGGAAGTAAAGTAACAATTGCAAAAAAGTTTTTTAAAAAGGATAATATAATTTTTTAAAGATAGTTCTGATTTGGCTGAGAATTATTAACTGTTTTTAAAATATACTAAAGCCTTTTATCCTTGTTAATGCTAAAGAAAAGAATTTCTAAAAGAAGAGTACTTTGTTGAAATATCAGTTAATATCTAGGTATTTTCTCCTGACTCGTTTAAAAACAAAAAAATAAAAAGCTTTATTTGTTCTGCCCTTAGCTTTGCTTTGAATGGAAAAGGAAATCGTTCCACTCCAGTACCCTTTGCTTTCTCTAAATGGGCAACGCCACCAGCGGCGAAGCGAATTCTTTCATACAATGCTCAAGCTCTATTGAGATTTAACAGATTGAAGGTAAGGATATAAAAAATCACATTGAACATTCACGTACTAGGCAAAAATAACATACATAAATAAATTGTATACAGTAATAATAAAAATAAATAAATAATCAATATAGATATTGTATAAATGAACATTTACTTATATACCTACAATGCATGTTCTACAAAAATTTGAAATAAGAAAAAGGTTTGCGTTTAAAATCTATCCAAAATCCTGTGGGTTATGGAAAATAAGAATTTATTTAACACTTATTTCTTCCATTTTATGTAGCACACTATTTGCTTCTAAAATCAAGTAATCATGCAAAAGTATAAAGCCCAAGCATTAGTCTAGAGAGAGAGAGAGAGAATGTAATCAGGATAAGAACAAAAGGTGTTCTTGGAAAATAAGCAAAAGGAAATTCTAACAATTCCAGCTTAACGTCAAAACCACAATAGTTTATTTCACAAATAAAGTCGTTCGAGTCATCCTGAGGAAGTACATACATTCTTAAGTTGAAATATAAATATTATTATGCGAGATAGATTGAAGGAGCTTGAAATAAAACTGGAGTTCAGATAATAGATTATAACAAAACTATGACTGAAATAGGTCAAAATGAATTTCCTTTTCACAATCATAGTCGTGACCTACTAAAGAAGAATGGTTTAGCAACAATCGCCATTTGTCTGAATTGTGGCCACGACTGAGCATCCCATTTATTCACATTTTATCTTGTTTTGCAATCCAGTAGCTATATTCTTTCTTACGTGGGGCAATAATCATTTACACCAACACAATGGGTAGAGAAAAGCGGATGAGGATACGGTCAACTTATCAAATCTGAGCCATTTACTTACTTCACTTTCTGACAGCTTCTTTCCTCTTTTTCTCAAAACTTGAAAGAAATGATGGGTAATACACTACTACTGTGTGTCTTATAAAAGCAAAAAACATATTTAATAGGGTATTACCTGCACGTGGAAAACAGGACTGGTGACGTTATCAGTCACACCGTCAGGTAGGACAGTAGCTCTTGCGTCCAAGTCATACACGCTGTAGCTCTTCACAGGACCGTTTAATACTTGAAGAGATTTTTTGAGCGCGGGGATATCACTCCCAGAACACTGAAATAGTAGCAAAATTGAGATTAAACATAGTACATATATGTACAAAACAAGTTTTTATATTAAACCAAACCTCTGTATATCAAACTGTTAAATTGTCACTTAAAAGTCCAATAGTTTTACCTGGATATGAAGTTGATCATCAAGAACAAAACAGGAACAATATGGTATCTCCTGATATGGAGGACAAGTGATTTCGCCTCGAACAAAACCAACAGGGTTCATTGTTATTAGTAAAAGAAGGGTTACGAAAACAATCTGCTGACTCAGCCAGTGAAACCTTTTCCAGGTGCGGTGGATACTACGAGTTGAGGTGAAAGCGGTGTTGTTGATAGAAGCAGGATCAACCTCATCTGCCCCTTTATAATAGCCGTCCCTATTATTTAATCTATCACTAAAACTACAACAATTCGTAGTAATCATATTATTGCCGGAGTTACAATCGTCATAATCACTAGTCACTATAACACAGTCTGATGGGCCAATCTCATATAACTTTCTCCCAAACCGTCTCCTCGACTCTCTCGTTAGAGTGGAAGGAGACTCTGCTTGAGAAGACTGTTGGTTAGATGAGACGGATGCAAATGACATTCCAACTATGTTTGAGAGTGTCGTCGGTTCTACTGGGGATGATGAAGATGAAGGAACCCGTAGTAAACGCTTTGTTCTCTTGCAAAGATCCATTTTTCTTTCTTCTTAATGTATTTTCTTCTTAATTTGCTCTACTTTTTCATTATATTGTGGCTTAAAGAAAACGGGAATCGACGCACTCGGATCTTATCCTGTGGCGATAATAAAAGTGCGCTCTTCTTTCTCTTTCAATGTGAGTTTATTTATACTGTAAGTATTTGACTATACTTCCTGATATTATTTTTTCATCATTTGTTGGTAAATCAACGTAATTCTACTAACACTTTTGAAAGTTAAAGTTTTAGTAATGAACGACATTTTGCTGGATAGTTGCCCTTTATGGGTCAGCTCAACAGTTAACAGTCGTCTGAAATTTCGTCAATATTTTGCTCTAATATAGTTTTAGATATTCATACTCCTTTCAAATTATTCAGAAATTCAAGTCACTTTTGTAATATATTTTATTTGTCACTTTTTATTTTAATAATAATGATGAAGAAATGTCAACTTTTATTTTATTCAATTTTAGTTCCACTGAGGAAAACTTATTTCCACACAAAGTATAAGTGATTTCACTTTTGCTACAAATTCAAAACTTTGTTTCTTACACTGAAGAAGGGAAATCTTTAGTTCATGAGAGGATTTAGGACGTATCTTGTACACGCCTGAATTTTTAGTTTTAGGTGTCTCCTTTTTCTAAACAGGAAAATATTTGAAAAGTATGAAAAGAACTGCGTAAAATAACTATAAAAATTCAACAGCAGTCAAAATGTTTTAACTTTAAGTATAGAGTTTCAAGTAAGTTCAAAAGAGTTGTTGATATTGTTATATGTATACGATTAAAAGAGTACAAATGATGAGTTTTCCTCGCAGTGTCTCTTTTACTTATGTTTGATAGTTAAAACTTTTACTTGGAAGATACTTTTCGGAGAAACTCTGAAAAACTTTTCAAAGCTTAAAAAAGTA
Organism: Lepidocyrtus cf. nigrosetosus NNG-2020; assembly: GCA_027744615.1. Lineage (NCBI taxonomy): Eukaryota > Metazoa > Arthropoda > Collembola > Entomobryomorpha > Entomobryidae > Lepidocyrtus > Lepidocyrtus cf. nigrosetosus NNG-2020. The sequence goes on along the minus strand of JAHZNK010000313.1, from coordinate 9,971 downwards.
GTTTAGTAATGTGTTGAGCTTGATTTGGACGGGGCATTCCAACCTTTAAATTCCAACTAGTTTCATATTTTCTTGATGTCATATCTTTGGAAATATTATGTAGTTTTGAAATACGTTTCCTTTTCAATAATCTGCACAACAAAGAAAAACACTTTTATTAGAATATTTTTAAAACATATTTTAAATGTTTTAAATATATCAAAGATGCAAAATATGTTAAATTGCCATAAATCTCCCAGTTTTTGTAAATGCGAAATCGTGAAGTAAACCATTTAAACATTTTGTCTCCCTTCCGATTGTTTCAAAACTTTAATTTTATACAATATTTTTTGAAACAATGAACTTTTTTGGATCTTACAAAAGGAAACCAGCAGTGTTCTCTTGAAAGTAAGAAAGTTGGTGAAAGTTCAAGCTTACTTTCAAGTATTATTTATCTCATCTATATATTCAAGACGACCTTGACAATTGGTATTATTGAGAAACTGCAACTTTACATTACATAGGCATGTCATGTGCTATTGTTCACTACAACTGAAAATCCAAATTCGAAAAGTGTATTCCATAAGTTTATTCCATTACTGCATCAAGACACTTAAGATAGGTTAGCAAATCTGTGTCTTGGTTCTCTAATCTTTTTATAGTAATCACTGCCAAAATGTAATGTGTTATTTACAACGTCAAAAACAAAAACGCTAGATTCAAAGGAAAGGTACAACCATGTTCTTTTTTTCATTTTATAGAAAATTACTTTTCTCTAGTATTCCATAGAGGAAGGTCAAATTTAATCTTTACCACTTTTATTTTCCCTTTTGGACTCCCAGGTATCACTACATCTGTGTCCAATATGGATAGTTATCCTTTTATTTTTATTGCACAAACACGCGTGCACACGCACGCACAGCAACGAAAATGGTTTTTTGAAGTGGTTTTTTATTTCGTTTTTTACATTTCCGTCTCAATTCCATTTTGAATTACCCATGGGACAAGTTTGAAAATAAGTAAGTAAGCAAAAATAAGTAACGGAGGAAGGGGCAGTTTTTACTATTTCATCTGTATTGACTATAATCCTCTCTACTTCATTTTCAAAAAGTGATATGTTTGCTGAATCCAAGTTATTTTGTTGTGCTTTGAAGAAACACCTATCTTACATTTGTGCTTAAAACCTTTCTTTTCTCAAAATTTGAAGGGAAATAAAGAAAAAGGGTGAAATCTGTACGGTCATGATGGTGATCGCATTTTGTAAAAAGCTGTTTTACAGTGCCGTTGTTGTTGACAGTGTTTTTATAACGTTTAACCGTTGCGTAGTCGATTTCTTTCGTCTCCTTTTCCCTCGTTACTGCCTGTCTACGATAGGAGGATCTGTCAGATTAATGAAATTTTTTCTCAGTCTTACAACTGCCATGTGCACCTAATATAGCTTCTATCGTTCCCTTTGCACACCTATGTCTATTTTACTCATTCACATAAAGTGATCTGTCACGACCTATCTTTAAAACTTGGGATTTTCTTCTGGAAATACATTATGGCGCGCGTGTTTGTGTCGCATATTGTGTGTGCAAAAACTATAAGTTATATTATTTCATGAGAATACTTTACTAGCTTAACTAGAAAATGGTAAAAATTCACCGGGTGAAGAAATACGTTATGTAAATAACCAAAATGAAATAAAAAGGTGCTTCAGTTGGGTGCTTAGTCTAGTATAAAATCCTTTTACTTTGCATAAATTTATTATGCGAATGATATCTACCTTTCACCAGGTTCAAATGACCATTCACAAATACTTTCTCGTAACTGTTGTGGCATAATAGTTGTTAGGAAAGTATAGTTGATAGTGGCAGTAGTGGTGCGATGTGATGCGTGTCATCATTAAAATTATGAAAGAAGGACGATTTTCTAGGGATAAGCAATGTTCATAATATATATTTTCCTTTGATAGGATCACAAGAAAGGAGACATGTAAAAGTACGCTTGTCAAGCAAAATTGATTGCTCTTTTGAGCGTCCTCTACAGAGAAACTTCACTTAAGAAGAAACGAATATCTACTTTTCCAAAGTTAGATACAGAAGGGAAACACTTCTTCAAGAAATTTGGATATTGCGCTATAGCTATTATATGCTCTGAAAGTGATGTGCCTTAATCCAACAGTCCTTTCGTCGCCTTGTTCTTAAAGCTATATATTCTTACTTCTACCCAATATTTGTCATATTATATGTGTAATAGCTTATACGTTTGTTGACTTCTTGATTTTTACAAATCTTTAAATCCGGAGAAAGTTTCAACTAATCTTGGTCCTTTCTCTATGACCAAAAAAGCTCCTCTTTCCGTACTCTTATTTAAAATCATCATGGCAGAAATAACTGAAGACATAGCATAATGTTATTCAAGGGATTTGCATCATATATAGCTTTCTTCCTTTGTCCTGTCCCCTCTTATTTCCTGTAGGCTTTTAAAATAGCAAGAATGAGGGTGCAACCAAAAATTTTAAGTTGTTTGATATGTTAAAGTGATGCAAAGCTATATCATGAATGTCCCTTCAGAATTCAAACGTTCTTCTCTGAATCATAAGTAGATGCTTTCTTTTGCTAAACGATAGCTATGTGCTGACTATGACCGTCTGTCATCCATCCTCCCAATTTTCTTCAAGGTACAATGGTCTTTTTTAAGTAAATATCTTTTCCAGGAGAAAGAAGTTCTCACACGTGGGAACGTAAACTCTTAAAATTTCAACAAATAAGTCAAGAAACTTTTTTGTTCTTTTAGATGAGCCCTTATAATTCTTTTGCACGTTTTTGGTCAAATTTATTTGGTATTTCTTGACTATCTCTAAAAAACTAAAAAAGTATAAAATATAATCTTTGACAAGTTTTGCAAATAATAATAAATTTCAAACATTGTCCAGTCTGGTAAAAATTCGTTACATTCGATAATATTCCTACTCAGGTTGTTTGGTTCTTGTTTTTTGTTATGCTATATTAATATGAGATAGAATATTTTTATTTTGTTAATAAAGTATAAGCATCCAGTAAACAATTCTTGTCCTTTTACAACTTTTGAGTTTAACGATCCAACGAAATTATAAAACATTGTATGGTATAAATATCTGAAATCAGCAATTAATTCTTCGGAAATTACTTACCTACATACAATGTATATAATTGGTAACAAACCACAGATAGACGTCTCGCTTCATGAACTGCATTTGTTTTAATCTGAAAATAAAAAACAGGAATTTAGTTGAATTAATATAAACAAAAACACAACATGTGAAGTATTAAGTGGTAAGAGTGAAGCATGTTGCATTAGGTAAATGTATAATATTTAGTATTTAGTGCCACACCTCCAATTCAAACATGAAAATCTTGGAATATTTATTGACATTATTTATTTAGTAGCCAAGCACATGTCTACACAAGGGAGCCTTATTTTTATGGAATGCTTATAGTATTGCCTATTTTATATAACAAATACAGCTGCTCACACTTTATCATTATCATTACTACATCACCTACATATTTATTTGCTATCATGCAATATTAATAATAAAAAGCTCACGAACTGTTGTGACAGGAGAAAGGGCATAGAAAAGGGCCCAAGGGAATAAAATATTGGCGGACTTTCTAGGAATGTTCCAAGCTATACCACCACCATTTTCTTTTCATATCTTGTTTAGTGCTGATGCTGGCAGGACTGAAAGAGGCGCGTAAAATGTAATGTAGGCTAGGAAAAGGAAGGAAGGAAACCATTATGTTTAATGCATAACACTTTGTAAGGGAAAAATGTTGCCTGCCTTTCATTCATACTTATAACAGTCTGTTTTCCTCCCTCCCATGGTATGAATAAATTCTCCCAAGCCTTTTTCACAAAAACTAGATGGACATCATAGAAAACCTCCCAGTTGCTTTTTTTGGCTGGGTATTTATGTCAATGCCTAGTTTTGGAGAAAGAAAAGCAATTGAGTTCCTTCATATCTCTGGATAAGTGAAGTAACACAAGCAAAGAGAAGAGAAAATATCCAATCTCTGGATCTTCAGTGCCTTCATCAAATGAAAAGTTGTATCATTTTTTCAAGTTATAGGTACTATGTATGCATGCATGCACACACATCACCGCATAACCCATAAAAATAGAGTGAAGTGTGCAAGTGAGACCTTAGCCGTTCAAACTCGTCATCAGTCTCACACGGCTAGTCCGCACAATCAACCAAAACCGGGAAGCCAAAGGGAGAAGGATAAGCCAAGAGGAGAAGGTTTATGTGTGATAATGCAAGATGAAGGGGCATTATATAAGAAAATGGATGGGCACCAGAGAGATCTGGAAAGAATAAGTGTATAAATAAATATGCTTTATAGTATTATACTGGGAAAGACGATTTGAGCTGAATCTGTGTGACATAATGCGATATGATATGATGAGACTACAAAAACGCAATTATCTCATGCTGCCAGTAAATCAGAGAATGAGCAATCTGTACTACATCCACTGCCGTGAAGTAGTAGAGTTGGAGTATGTATAAGCTGTAGCTAGTAGAAAACTGGATTTTTGAAATTCTGAATGTAGCTTTCAACTTTTTTTGCATTGAGTGGGTACATGTAAAAGTGGATTTGTTCAGATTGAATTGAAGGTTCTGCAGAATGTTTTTGTTGTCATTGTGTCGTCCCTGTGAACAATAGGGAAAGGACGAGTTGTGGGGAAACTGATGGTAGGGAAATTTAAAGTGGGGAAATCTATGGGATACCTTATAATCAATTGTTGAAGTGAATGTTTTTGTTGTCATTGTGTCGTCCCTGTGAACAATAGGGAAAGGACGAGTTGAAGAAGAGAGAAAGGGGGCTCTATTCCACTCCCTGTGTCACCCAGACAGTAATAAAGTTTACTTATGCATAATATGAGTTTGCTCTGGCGCTTACTTGAATGTCCTGAACTGCTTTTACTTTTTCCTAGGAGTAACCCCTTGTTTATGTAAAACTGAAATTTTGCCACATGGAAATTTTGAAACGGAAAAAATAGAATTAGGTATCTGCCTAGATCCTCAGATACAAGTAGATCAGAGTTTTTTATATCTTGTTTATTACAATTTTAAAAAGTGGAGCAGTAATGGGATGCAAATTTGTTAAGGATAAAAGTTAACTGTCTATGTACACTTTTCCCTTTAACAATTTTTCACACAAAAAACCTACAACAACTATCCTCATCCAGTTTCTAACTTTCCTTCTCTTTCTCTCTATAAATTACCGCAAGAGTTTGCTGTTGAAAAGCAACTTTGAGCAATAGACAATTTTTTGCAATTCTATTTTTGAACTTAAACTTTCGTAGTATTTTTAATAAAATAGCGTGAGGCACTTGTTTCATTTCCAGAATCTTCAACCTCCTGTTGTTACCAGTAGCAAAAGTTACTTCCTCCTTCCTCTTTTTGCATTTTTAGTCCTTTGCTGTTAACCCATATTTTGAATGATTTTGGTGCGTGCACGCACGGTTGAAAGAATAGAGAATGTAAATGAGAGAATAACGCTGCTTTTTGGACAAAGGAAAAGAAACGACTGTGTAGTTAGTAGATGTGTAGGAAAGTGAAGAGGAAGTTAAAAGGATGTGTGATGCGATAAACTTGTCTAATAACGGCACATTGAAATGTATAAGCGCATTCACGTTACTTTGTGGAAGTGATACAAAATAAGTTATTACTCTCTTTCACTTGACTCTTGCGCTTGTACTCTATGCACACAATGACTTTGGCAAAAAATGTATATAAATTTAGACGATTTTTGCAGTTTCCTACCATCACCGCGCCCCTCATTATTCATGAAATATTTGATAGGCTATTAAACAAATTGAAAGCCGCAGGTATAACAATACTTACGTAAAAACGGCCTTACATTTCTAAAGCAGTCCTGATTTATTCATAGAAATACAAACTTTAGCACAAAATACACAAAAACTTGAAAAAACATTCACTTCAACAATTGATTATAAGGTATCCCATAGATTTCCCCACTTTAAATTTCCCTACCATCAGTTTCCCCACTAGTCAGTTTCCCCACTAATCAGTTTCCCCACTAGTCAGTTTCCCCACTGCTCAGTTTCCCCACTAATCAGTTTCCCCACTGCTCAGTTTCCCCACTGCTCAGTTTCCCCACTAATCAGTTTCCCCACTAGTCAATTTCCCCACTTACTTCCCGTAATATTTAATTGTGAGTTGTCACAATGCTTTATGTCAACTATTTTAATAAAAGTCCTGTGGTTGGGACTTAGAATGTGTATTTTGTGATTTCTATTTAAACAATTCTGTACGTATTTGACCAGGTTAGTTTAGGTGTAGCTTGAAAACAAAAATATCTTGACTCCTGACTGACGGTGAACCCGTCTAAAAATTTGAAACCAGTCTAACTATAACTTTTTGACTTGAATTTTGAAATTTTTTTGAAAATAGGGAAACTTGTTAGTTGGGAAACTGAGCAGTAGGGAAACTAATTAGTAGGGCAACTGATTAGTGGGGAAACTGTCTAGTAGGGTAATTGACTAGTGGGGAAAATGACTAGTAGGGAAACTGAGCAGTGGGGAAACTGAGCAGTAGGGAAACTGACCAGTGGGGAAACTAAGGTAGGGAAACTAAGGGTGGGGAAATTAAAAGTGGGGAAATGTAGGTAGAACCTGATTATAATACTTGTTATTTTTCGAGATTTGCTTATCAGTTATGCTGTTTGTCAAGTGGGCTGGCTGACTTTAACTTCATATTAAATTTACGCACTTAAGAATAAACTTTACAACACATTTACTAATAATGTAAAGGTTAATTTTTAGCAATGATGAGACACAGCCACAAAAGGTTTACGTTACTAAAAAGTAAACGTTCACAATGCGAATGCCGCGGTTGATAATGAGAAAACATATTTTACTTTATTTGAAACAACAACGAAAGGAGACGAGAGATCGGATAGCTTTAAACATAAAATCTTTATTTTAACAACATATTTTATTTTAAACTATGTACTGCTAGTGCATCCTTTCCTTGTCCCCTCCCAATTCCATGCATTTGTTCAGATAGAATTGGTATAAAAATCAATAAACCAACATCTTTTAAAAACCTTAACCGACTGCCCGCTCATTTACAAGCAACATATTGTAATAGGTACATATGCCAAACTGCTCTGCCAGACTAATATCCTGGCAAGCCAACAAACAGACTCCTATTAAATTGTAAAACACATACCCTGCAACCATTTACTCGGAAAACGACATAAAAGATAAACAAAGAAGACTTTTGTATTCGTTGTTCATTAACAGGCCACCAAATGCCAGTCACCCTTAGAAGATGTTCGGCCTCCACTTACATCATATACCCTTTTACTTTATCTTCTGTGAAACATTACGCTTCCAATTATAGTTTAAACGGCACGGCGCTACTACTTCAAAAGTCATTATTTTGTAAAGTTGCTTAAATATCGGAAATATGACGCTTTAAAAAGTGCTAAATGAATGAACCCAGGTATAAGTTTTGTAATTAACAAAGCCGATTTTAAATTATACTTAAATATCAAGCAAGAATTCTTTGGGCGCTAATAACTCATAGCACAATGATCAAGTTTGTAAACGTGCAGGAGATAAATCATGTTTCACCAGAAGTAGGGAATGTTCGATGTAAACATTTGATTTTCGGATGAAGTAAATTTTTAAATCTTTCAAAATAATCTGATAAAATTTATGTAAATCTATTGTATTAAAAATTAATCAGAATTTTAAGAATGTGAACTTTTTTTTATATATTCCTGGCCTATAGCTGTTGCTGTCATAAGCAAACCTGGCTACTACTCCTACATATACGAGTAAGAATTAAACTGCTATTTAAAACACACCCATCTTTGTTTTAAAGGTTGTTAACCAGAAATAGGTTTGTTGTTCCAGACAAATTTGAATACTTATTATATTTACAAAGGAGGCAATAATGTGAAAACTATATATAGCTAAAGAAAAGACTGCTCAATGGTTTTAATATTGTGTGTGTGAGCGATAAAAATTAAAAAGATGGTGAGTTGTTTTCATTATGTGACATGCGACTCACGTACCTACTTTAGCGAACATGGTCCAATTTTATCAACATCGCACGGTTAAAATTCTCCTCACAAAATGAGAAAGAAGCCATCTGACAAAAAAGTTTGTAATTGTTTCGGATCACTAATAATTCATGTAAAACTTTATATTTAATTTACATTCCCTTTCTGCACTACTCGACGCTCTACGAATCGGTTTAATTTGTTACGTTGGCATTCATTAAGTATTCAGAATTTGAGATTAGAAATTAGAATACAGTGCTTGATCAAGTGATGTAATAGACCCAGTTTAACTTTTCATTTGAAAAGGTTCTCTGTAGGCAGCATATTCTTTGCGTTTAAAAATGAAACGATCCGTCGATGACAAAGAAAAAGTGGAGCTACATTGATGATGAGCCCAAAGGCAAGCAAATGTTGAAACCATTCGGAAAAGGATAATCTCATCATATCGTCATCATCATCATCGGCATTATCGTTAGACAAAACCATCATGATTATTATTATTGTCAGACATTTATTCAGTTCACTTTGTAAGTCTTGAAATTGCTCATTTGTATATTTACTTTAGAGAGCTTTCTATTGAGTGAGTAGGAGTAGGGAACCTAGCAGAAGCTCAGTACTCATCATCAGTACAGCACAATTGAATGTTGTTCTCTCACTAATGAACCCTATTTTGTAAGGCAGGACAAGTAGCCTCAATAAAAGATGATACCCAGTGCTCACGCCTATTCTATGTCCTTTGCTCGCATCAGTTAATCCTTTCCACATACACTGGAATTCACTGAAAGAATAACAAACACTGAACCCTCAAGAGATTTAATAAAGAGCTTCTCTTTTCTAATTTTAGAACATGCTGTAAGTGAGAAATAATCAGTAAGTGGAAGTATTAACCAACCAAGTAAACTGTACTAGGTAGGAGAAACAAAAAGGCTGAGGACGACTTATCCAGTAAATTGGTAACAACCTTTCAGGTTAGGATCTATAAATTAGCAGCTTATTATTAAAAATGAAGAAATATGGAACAAGTAAATAATAATGATCAATTGACAATAAGCATTTATTCAATAAGTAAATATCATAAAGCCATTTAGTAAACAAGTTCAAAACTTTAAAAGGTTTATAATATCTTTCTGAAGTGATCGCCAGTGTAATCTTTTGCAATATCACCCAAACATTTACAACTCAATTCAATCCTTCAACTTTTTAATTTCCTGTTATAAGCCAACTTTAACGGAACTTTTAAGAACATATATTACGCTACGGTAGCTCGCTGCCTTGGACAAATAAAGTAACTTTTTAGAGTATTATCGTTGAGTTATGGGATATATGAAGCTGTTGTTGAAGATTGTAAGAGTCACATTGCATTGCACTATCCAACATTGAGCATTGGCATCATACTTCATCGGTCTTATATGACATATTTTTTTTCTTCAATTACAACATTATGGGATTTCTAATATTGCTAAAACTTTTAAGTGGGTTACTTTTAGAAGAAAATGAGCAAAATGACTTCTGTTAAAAGCTCAAGTTATAATAATATAGAAAAATAAGTTTTTTTGTCGTACATATAACTGCTCTCGTTGTAGCTTTAAAACAAGTTGGAAAAGTTGAGAAGGAGACAATAAACTCTTGATGAGTAGTTTTTTCAGCATATGTTTCATTTCATTCTTCCCTTAACTAGGTATATACAAACACCCTAAATGAAAGGCTTTTTTCAGTTTGCTTGGCTGGATTTTCTGAATAATGGATTGCTGTTACCATTACCAGCAATAACAAGCAGTACAAACTAAACTATTACATGACCTTAAAAATTCTTACAAAAATCCTGCCGTGGACGCAATAAGTTTTCCAAAGAAACCTTTTATGTAAGTTTTCTTCCGTCAAATGAGAGTTGTTTTGATGAGAACAGAGTGTTATAATGCTCTTCTT
>JAHZNK010000312.1:0-10111 GCA_027744615.1 Lepidocyrtus cf. nigrosetosus NNG-2020 | reverse complement strand
TGAATGGGCCTACATATTTCTCTTGTTCACTTTTAACAGAGCCAAAAGTGAGTTTGGGACGAAAGAGCCATTAGTGTTGCTCGGCTGCCTTACTATGTAGGATTTCATATTATATGCATGCACATATTATGAATTTATATCTGAATGTCCAATGCTTTTCTCATCAAGAAGATCATGGAATAGTGAAGCAAGGGCAGCAGGTTTACTTACAAAAATCTTCCTCTCATGAAATGTATTATGCTGCCCCTGATCCTGGTTCTATTGATATTAGTAGTACTACTGGCACACTCTGCTTTCAGTAAAATAAAAGCAGTTTAGTTCATTCTTAAGGTAATTATTCTCTCATGCTACTTTGCATCCGATCCAACTTTTGCTGACCTCAGCAAACCCATCCATCTCTCTCCCTTTTCTCCATTCGATTCCTTTACCCTCCTTCCCTTTTCATTCTTTCTCCGTCTACTTGGTTTTCAGTCTCCATTTCATTATTCCCATTACCAAAGCCTTTAGAATAGATAAATACGAAGTCAGGATGATACTCATCTTCAATATCTGCCTGTTCTTAACTGCGCTTTCTTCCTTCTGGCATTCCCTTTATTACTTTACAACAACAGCAGTTACAGTGCAGTGACAGCAGCGGAAGTAAAATTATAACAATATTAGTCAGGAAGAGTATAGCAAAAGCAGAAAGCCAACCAATTTAAGCAGAGAACGAATATGGAGGAGAGGGCAGACGGTTTATAGCCATTTAGCTTAGTATATCACTAAAAGTTGAAAAAAGTAAAAGCACTTGAGCGAAAAAGAATTCGTATATTTCCCGTCCATATCCTATTTATTACCTTGAGCCTTCCTTTTGACAAAAAAAACTTTAGTCATTCTTCTTTCCAAAAATGAGAATGAAATTTCTCTAATGAGACAACGTAACTGAAAGAGAAAACGCTTAAATGAACGGAAGTACCCACCCATGTTGTAGTAGTTTTGCATTAAGCTTTAGGAAAAAATCTTTTGTATAATCATCCCAATCATCATCATAATGAATGAATAGAATCATGGGAGAAGAGAGTTTAGTAGCAAAAAGAAAGAATGCAATTAAAAAAAGAAAAATCAGAAGGAAATAGAAGTGGAGAAAATAGAGGGAAAAGCAAAAATAGGCAAGAAAGAGAGAGAGAGAGACAAAAATATTTTTCATCTTCAAGTGGCATTCGCCTTCTTATGCATGTCTGCAAGTCATTAAAGCAAAGAAAAGAGAAAAATGCGGTAGTGATGATAATGATGATAGTAATGGAAAGCCAAAATGAAGAAAGTGAGTGAATGTGGAAGAAGATGAGTGCGAAATGAAAGAAGAGGCAGAGGTGGCAGGCAGTATTTAATTGAAGAGGTTTTTTCTTCTCTCTTGACTGACGTCGACTGACATTACTCCATGTTCCTTTACTACTTATACTACGCAAACTATTCTTTTTGTAACACAAATTTGTCACGATTCGCTCAATCATTCAAGCGTTTCCTCCTTCTTAATGAGAGTTATTATTAGATGCAGTATACAATGTGTTCAACATTAAACTCCTTTTTTCATTTCTTTGCAGGAATGATTGTTACTTCCACGCATCACAGATAAAGTGCTTTTGTGCTCAAATCACTGAATATTTTTTAGATTGAACACGTTCACGGTTTACAATTACAATGCCATTTGCATCGTAATTTGTAACCACAGTTTAAAGGCAATATTACTTATTCGGTGAAATGAAAAACATCAAAAGAGTCTAGTGGGTTATGTTCCTTATGATTTTTTCTTACGTCATCCACTTCTAAAATGTTAAAATAAGAAAAAATTGCATTGTTCTAGATGTAATTAATGCAGGAAATTAAAGTTTTACAACCTTTAGTTCTTCTATTCTTGAAACTATTCAGAGAGTTGCGCATAACGAATTTTAAATACCTGAGGATTTAGATTGATCATGTTTAACTTAATTGTTTAACTAATCATTCATCTAAAGTGTACCAAACGACATTGATTCACCGATTCACCTATTACGTGGATCAGATTGTGATTGTATTATTGACAGTTTTAAACTTTTATTTAAATAAATTATTATACATCCGCCACACCCAGCTTTACCACTCATTCATTCGTTACTCTATTATCAACACAATCACCACTAACGTAGGTTATATCATTTCTTATTTAAACAGGCAAAATAACTGAAATTATTTTGAATTCCGACATGAACTGTGAATAAAGCGCAATATTCTAAGTAGAAAGAAGGAAATCTCATAACACCAGTCAAACTCGTCATCATAACAAAAATCTGTTATACAATATAAAAATACTTTCTTTAACCATAGAAAAACTGAAATACAGGGCAACGTATTCCATGCTTTGAAGATCAAATGGAGAAATGGAAGAAAAAGTAAATTGGCAATAACACATATCTTTATTACCTTCAAACATGCATAATAGTATGAGCCCTCCCCCTTAAATTTCCATCTTGCTTCTTCTCCCTCCCTTGGATTTTAGATTGGATAGCACCATTCAACTATTATATATTTTGAAACCTGGAGTAAACGGAGGCATTCAAAGTATTTTCTGAGGAATTGTGATGATCACATATAAACACGTAAACGAAAATATAACGACATTTTCTCACACAGCAACTATTAAAATCCCGCATTTCAACGTCACCGTTTATAAATTTAAGATCACAAAGACCCCTTTTTACTTGCATTTCACACAAAAGAAAGAAAGTGCAATACTTTTAAAATAAAATTGGAATTGTATGCAAAACGCATTGTGTACTTTGTGTACTAAAAGATGTAGTGCATGGGAAAGTATAGGAAAGCAAAGTTTAAAAATCCCCGAAAAAATGAGTTGGGTAAAATAACGCAATAAAGCACAAAGGTTGACATTAAGTGATGATATGGATATGACCATTTTAAGTGATTTACTTTTTACTTTCTACCCTCCTTACTTAGAACGAGCAGTAAATGAAACCTATTTTGCATAAGCAAAAGCATTATTAAGCGTATAATATGGATCGTATATTTTCTTGACTTGAGCTTTTAGTCATATTATGTGTCTGTAATGGTGTTTTTAAATGGAAACTAAAAAGTTTATTTTATGCTAACTTTTCCAGCTATATCATCATCATCACTTCCACCAGCATCCCGACCAAATTATGAGCAAATGTTTAAATTCAGTGTTGTGATTATAATAGCATGCAACATAGGTACTTGACTGGTGCCTTTTTAACTCTTTCACCAAGCAGCCAGTCTTTCATCATGATTACGATAATAATAATGAATAAAGATAAGTTGAGGAAAGTTTCTCTTGTTTTGCTGGCTCTCCTACGCTTACATGATTTGGTTACTTGTATTCTTTCTTATGACTTCTTCATCTCTTATGCTCCAATACGTAGAGTTTTGTAAGTACTTTGAAAAATATTACCCAGTTAAAAAATAATTCTGATTCATACTCTAAGAATAAATTGTATTGTTTTACCGCATTTCCTACATTAAAATAACAAAAATGCTTTGTATTATGAAGATTCTGGTCCGGTTATAGTCTAATATTCTTAGTATACAATAGTTTTTGTTAGTAAAGTATCTGGGAAAATATAATTAAATTTTAAAAAATACATCTTTATATCCTGCAACACATTTATTCTAATTTTATAAATTATCTTCTGCTTTTTCTTTAACAGTTTCTAATTTTTACGCAACCAAAATTTTGTCTCCAGCTTCTTGTGTTGCTCTACATTTAAAAAAATAAAATAAAACAAGATTTCTCCATTAACGTATAAAATAAAAATAAAAATTCTAATCAAAGTACATACTTATTATTACTATGTAGCAATTTCCATTACTCTAAAAGTAACAGAGGGAAAGAACACGATTAATATGTCCTTATAATATATTTTCTTATTTATTTCACACGGGAGGACTTAAAAACTTTAGAATGAATATATATAGCATCACAGTATCCATTTTCTAAATAACATTAGTTATTATACCAAGAATACTTAAAATGAATGGTGATGACGCTGTACTGTAAGTTAACAGGAAGGGAAGGAGAGAAGAGGAAGCTGCCAAAAATAATAGCAAAAAACTTCCCTCTCTCGCCATTTTTAAAGAGAATGCATGACATGTCAAAAGCGAGAAAATGGAGAAACTTCCTTTTTTGTCTCAGATGAGTTCATTCGTAATGTCTTTAAAATTGCAAAGTGACTCTTCCACTTAAGATCTCTTCCTGTGTCCTCTCTCCTTCTTCATGTTCTTCATCTACAATTCCTCTTTACTTCCCTCACTCGCATTCATTTCTTTCGCCATTTTTATGGCAAAGTTTGAATAAAAAAGAAAGAACAGGAAGACCTGGCGCTATTTATACCTCCACGCACTTAAAAATAAAAGGGGAAAAGTCATCTACCCGACAGAAAGAAAAGAAAATGCTTTAGTTCGGCGTCATTATCAGTGGATGGCAATTGCTAAAAACTAAAAACCTTTACTCCTTACACTTACCTTTCAAAATATTATATAAACATGGCACGCAATTTATATATTCTGCACCACTTAACACAATTTTTTTCTCACACAGTCTCAAAATTCAAAAACATGAGCGAACAAGAAGACTCCGCTAAAAGTCGAAAAAGTACATCCGCTTTTGCTTATACCAGCCTGTTCGGTCACAGATATTATCATCGTCTTTTACTGTTACTATATGTATTCTACGTTCTACTTGCTTTTAACTTTCTAAACCTGGTTTTATTTAGCGAAACAAAAATTCTTTCATGTAAAAAGTATAAATAAGATCATTGAACTTTCTTTTGCATAAATTAAGAATAAATTCGTTCTTTCTCATTTCCAGCGAAATAAAAGAAAGCTTAAACTGCCAATGGGTTTTGGGGCATTGTGGCACATTCTAATGCCTACTTTCATTAACAACCACATAAAGAATCTTTATTTGAAGTGGAATGCCTGTTATTGTTATCTTGACAAGAATCGTCTTTTCATTTAATTTAAGTAACGCTGATTCATAAATTTTAGAGATATAAACAACATTAACCGACATTTATGTATATTGTGGAGAAAGGAGAAAAATCCTTTTACTTTTTACGTGATCTGTAAAAAATGTTGCCATCAGTGGAATTAAAAATAGCCAAAAGTCAGTCTAGTTTTAAACAAGTACAAATGTTAGGTACTTTAGCAAAAATCCCCTTCTTGAAAATTTCATTTATTTCTACCCCCTTTTTATGGAGTACCAATCAAGCTAATTTCAACCAAATTCAGTCGTATTTCATATTTGATTATGATAATTTGATAGAAAATTTACCAATGATATACACTTAAAATGCATGCAAAAATAGTTTACACACAATAGTTTACATTCCTTGTTAATTTCTATGTGAAATTTATAACTAATGTGTTTGCTTGTAGTAAATATATGTAACAAGAAATTGAAAATACCTAATGGAAGATTGTTGTAAAACGAATATGTAGGAATAATCAGTATGACATGACATGAGTACAATCAGCCAAGCATACTTTCACTTTCTCCAAATTTTCTATCCATTTTTCAAACATTCAATACTGTTATTTTGTTAATATGTAAAACATAAAATAATTGCATATTATGAAATGAAAGGGAATAAATGTTTATTCTGGGTAAAAAATATTCTATGCACGTAAAGCCTTCAATTCATAAGCATCCCTATTCTTTACTTAAATTTCAGAATAAAAGAATGCACACATGAGTCAACTCATAAATTTCCTCCGAATTGAAAGTGAATACTATTTGTTTTTTTACACCAAAAGAGAAATTTATTATTATTCTGGAGAAAAAATATCTATTTTTTGTCATTACCAAAACTTCTACAGATGAGTCACAATTATTTGGTGCATGGAAAAGAAGTAACGTTTTTTACATAAAAATAACTGAGGTATACTTTTCCCCGTTTTAAATGTTACTTGTTATAGTTTAGAAGTCTGTTTCATAAAGGTCAAAAGGAACACAGATCATGCAAATCATTTTAAAGCAATTTCATACATAAATATACATACACAATAAATAAAATTTTGATTGATGACTGAAAAAAAGAATGATGATATATTTCCACTTCAAGTTTTTCACTTTTTAGAGGATTTATCATAGTGCCCCTTTATATTCAAATAAAAACGCCCAACCAAGCTTCACTCTCCCCTTTCTTTTTCGCCTTCCCTTTTACGATGACTTTTTAGTTCATTTGATATAACAAATGCGAGTATTCAAACACCCTAACATTTTTACTCATTCATTTCATGGTTTAAGAGGAAGAAACTTTTAGAATTTAAAGCTGTAAATCATCATCATCTTCATTATTGAGACCACCATCGTTCCAGTAGCAGCATCTATTGCCCATCATTTCTCCAGAGAAGATTACGAGGAGGGTTGTGCTGTGCCGTTTTTAAGTTAAACATTTTGCCCATTTTGTGAAGTAAATAGAGTAAATTTTTATCCATTTATTTCATTCCTCCCTTTTTAAATGTTTTGTTGCGTTATTATTCCATCAACATCAACCCATTCCAGGATCACTCCAAACTCCTGCGATCACCATCGTCATCATCATTTCCCCATATCTATTGCTCATTTCATGCAACATAAAATACGTAATGGCAATTTTTACTGTTCCATTTGCTTTCTCCTCCTCTCACTTTTAATGCCGGTGTGTTTTTTGTGTGAGCGTGTCTTTCTTTTTTACTGATGTGTTTTTCTACCACATAAGCACAGGAGTCAGCCCAATCTAATGCAAATAACATTAAAACTAAGCATGTTTCTATATTGACATGCGAGGTAAGTAAGTCCATTAAAATGTGCTTCCCTTTCCAACTTAGTTTACCTAGCTCAGTTTCCTACTTCAGTAATCGTCTAATGTCCAAAAACTCCAGCCTTCATCCAAGAAAAATGAGAGACTTTCTTGCTTCCATTCTAACCCATTTGTACACATGCCATGCCTAATCTAATCTCGTTTTAGTGAAGTTAAGTGTAAGGAAAATGCTTTTTAAAATGAAGAAATTTGTACATCTTTTCAAAAAAAGCGATAAATTACAAGTGGTTCCTTACACCGGAGAGACGATAAAGAAGTAGATGATGCGGATGATGCCAAGGCTCGTTTGTTCATAGTGAAATAGGAGATCAGCTTGAGGCTTCTTCTTCACTACAGCTCCTCAAATTAGACGTGAAATATTAGAAAAGAATTAAGAGGAAAATGGAGAGTAATATGACAGCTTTAAACATTTCCTAAAATGCACAACCCACAACGGTTTAGTGTGATAGCATTTACGATAGACCAAAATATGACAAAAATTTGCATTCAAACTGTTACAAGTACATATAGTACTGAGGTAATTGCCTATCGCACCAGATGCTAAAAAACGTTGTAAACTTTTAAATACTACTTTGTACATTTTTATAATATGCAAAATATTCTTATTCAAGTTACACAAAGAATGCTAAAAATATGAAAAAAATCGAGTTAGATTTACTAGATTTTATACATAGCTACCCAGTTTGCTTGAAACTATAGTAGTTTGTCTACCCTCAAAGACATTTATAGATACCTTAATTTATTTAATAATTTCGGATTCTTGTAAATTTTGAATCAAGATAATTTTTAAAAAATTCATGTCGCTGCCGTTTTGAGTTATCTCCCACTAGGCAATAAAGCAAATCATATGGAATCTAAATTAATCCAAAATTCTTGACAACGTCTTTAAAAGGATTATTTAAAGAAGTTAGTGAACCTGGCTTCTTATACCGTGTGGGTGAAATCGTTGGTTAAAACTTCCACAATTTATAACTATTCTATGTGTTGCTGCAAAAATATATTGGCACCATGAGAAAACTCTTGTTAAAGAACTCTCATAAACGAAATAAAATTGATATAAATTTTTAAAATAATTTTTACTTAAATCTGAAATTAAATTCACTACTTTTTCTAAGCGTGAAACAAATCTGGTTTTTGATTTTCTTTTTTCAAGCTCGGCTGCTTTATACTAGCCCCACTGCACCATCATTCATGTTTTCTAACTTAATCAGGAAGAAAAAAGTAAAACGAACATTTCACTGACAGAAAAAGAGTGAGATTAGCAAAACTCTCTGAGAAATTTACCGGAAGCAGATGAATATATCAAGAACAATGAAAAAGCGGAGTATAGCAGAGAAATAGCGGCATAGTAGCAACGGCAGCCTTCATTACTATTCCCAAATTCCCTCCCTATGCATAATGATAACGTATGCCGGGTATTATTTATTATACTTTTTACAGCTCCTTAAAGGCACTTAGCTTTTATTGACTGATAAGAAAAGACTACACTTCCACCACGCACCCCTTCTACATCGTAGCTAAAAACTTGTTCCATCTCATTGCCGTAGATTTAGTTTTTAGTCTTATATTCCCACTTTCTTCAAAAAGTAAAACCTTTCCCTTTTAAAATAGGCGTTGGCTAAAATATTTTTCATGATTGATGGTCACCTTCACTTCCAAACTTATGCCGTGCATGATGGCCATCATGCAAAAAGGCACAGTGAAAAAAATGACTGACACACGAAACAAAAAAAACTTTTCCCTTTATTCTACTAAATCCTTACTTAACTCGAACAAGAAGTAGTTAATTTCAATCATTTTCTTTCTTGCTCCACCCTGCCATTCATTTTAACTCCATCCATAGTTTTACTCCTCATTATAATATTGGTACCTGCCTTAGATTTATGAGACATGTATGGGAAGAAGGATGGATAGCAAAAATCACGAATTTCCCTTGTTCAAGTTTAGATTGCAAACAAAGTGCACAGGATAAATATTTCCAATAACTTTAAATATTTCAATTGGAGATTTTAAAAGAGTCAAAAAGATGAGCTTTTATCTTGCTATTTCCGTCATTACACTATAAGTTCAACTTTAAGCTCATTTTTACAACATTTGCATAAAAATGGAGAAACCATAGACTCTACAAAATCGTCAAGGAATTTTTCTATTTAAAGAATGAAATGAACTAAAAGAGAAGTTAGTGAGATAAAGATGACAATAAATGTCAACGACATTTTAAGTGAAGACGAAAAATACAAATAGGGTAAAATTTGGTGCTCTGTATCTGCTATAACTTCCGAGTTTTAAGAGATGGAAAATGTAAACCTGGAGAAATATAAGATTTCTTTATACTTACTACCATCCCGTACAAAAAACTAAAGTCTGTTATACATAAAAAACAGAAATACATATAAAAACTAAATAGAGTCGATAAAAAGGGGAAAGAGGGATGAAGCCGAGTTGTTATATACCATTGGAAATTGTGATATGCAAAGAGATAACAATAAAAATAGACTTGAATAGGTAAGTATGGTTATTGAATACAAAGTACAGTATGCAAGCAACACGTATTTCTTATCTCATTCTTATTTCTCAACCCTGTCGGCATCTACCTTGGGTAATATTGGAAACGAGGAGAAGAGGTTATAAAAAAATAAATACAAGTTCTTTTTCTTTATAGCTTTCTAGTTAGTGTCAAGAGTTACCTCATTTCATAATCTAAAACATTTCCTCCGTTTCAGTAACATTTAACCCCAATTTTATCAGTTCTTATGGAATTTGAGAAAAGAACAAATGATAACTTCATGAAGCATTCCTGTCATCATCATCACCGATGTCAAAAAGTTTATAAAGGAGAAGTTAATGAAACTTTTCTTGTATTGGAATATATTTGTTTGTTTGCAAAACTAGTTTAGGAAAGCATCTTTTTGTATACCTGCATGACAGAGGAAAGAGGGTAATTTGTTAAAAATTTAATCATCCCTCCTTCTTCACTCGTCACCTTTCTCGTGATAATGATGAAAAAAGAAAATGAAAACGTATTTTGACCTGACTTGAGCTCGCATCTAGTCATCACACAATAACTCTTTCAGCGTCATCCCTTTCCTCGATCCTTTACATTCGTTTCACTTTGCAACTTAAAAATTAATTCCTGATTTGATTACTTTACTCTTCATCATCAACTCCTTCTTTATCGTACCTAGCAGAGCTTGCAAAAGTACTTTTCGTTGCTTACAGAAAAGCTGTTAAACAGCTCTGTCTATCTGTCTGTATGTATG
>JAHZNK010000311.1:0-13135 GCA_027744615.1 Lepidocyrtus cf. nigrosetosus NNG-2020 | reverse complement strand
TCATCAGCAATCAACGGAACCATTTCCTTCGTCTGCTGGAGGAGGAGGACAAGTGGTTCAAGATAAGCATTTTAATCAATTCAATGACCCGACAAGGACTAGTCCAAACAATAATTCCAGTACTGCAATGGTCACTTCACCCCCAACAAGGATCTTTACTAGAAGCCAATCTTGCTCGTCGAAGGAATCCAAACGATCTAATAATAATGTTTGTAATAATGGGAAAAACGGAAAATCCCACAGAACTGATCAGTTGTCATGTGCTTCAGTTCACCCCTCTTCGTCCCCAGCTGCACATGATGATTACCCTGCTGCTTCCCTTCACCAAGATAATAATATTAATCCAAATGGTTCAACTTCTAGAATGATGATGATGGACTTGCCTAATACTGAAAGGGGCGACGGAAGTGGCAAAGCTGCCATGTGCGGTGGACCAAGTTCGCCCTCTTCTTCGCCTCATTCTTCTTACACAAGGGGAGGGGGAGGAGTGGAACACATGATGACCACTGACGACGCTTACTGTTGTGATGCTGAGGATCGTGTTGATGATGATGACGATGGTGCTAGACATTATACGACTATGACAAGCAGTGATAATTTTATGAAAAGTGTTGCCGAAGGGGAGAGGACTGCAATGCAGCAGCAACAACATCAAACCAGGCAGTGTTCCGTTGGGCCCGGACAAGGAGTCAGTGATATGAACAATACCTTGAAACTTTCACCCTCGACTTTTATGCAATCCCCGTCGTCGTCACCTTTTCGGGGTGAGGCTGAACAGAAGGAGATTAAAATGTCAACATCTGTACCAACAACCTTTTCTCAGCCAATATTCAATCAAAATTTTAGCAAGGGTGCAGGAATTCAAGGGATAATGCCTGGAAGGCAGAGTGAAGAAGGGGCAATGGGCTCGGCGACTTGTTCAAGCGCTGCTGCAGGAAGTGGTGGTGCTACCGGGGCGACTGTCTCAACTCCGGATTCGCAAAGAAGTTTAGTTTCTTCAGAGAGGAAGAGAAATATTGACGAGCGTTGTTGTAATATTTTCTCTCCCTCAGGTTATACGACTGACCCGAACTATTCTACTTTCACTAATAATAAGAGTAATAATTCTAGTGGTACTAGTAGTAATAATAACAATGAATCACCTCCATCTCCTCCTAATCTATTTAATTATGATAAATCTAATTGTAATTGTAGTTCGTCTTGCTGTAGTTGTAGAAATTTGGAAAGTCAAAGATACTTTGGTGGAGAAAATAGTAATAAAATTGGTGGTGCTCCTACCACCATGTTGGCCAGGAAGTCCCGAGGGTCCTCCTCTGTCTCCTCGATGGAGGAGGATACGGAAGGGTCGGCTAAGGTTGGAAATGAGACTGCTCATCATCGTGAACTTTCCGATTTTATCGCCAGTACGGATCAGTATTGCACTGCTGCTGAGCTCACCATTACTTCTTCCTCGCAATCGTCATCTTCAAGTTCTTCACAAGCTGCTAGAGCCAACACCCAAAATTCCGAGAGAAATAATACTAACAATACTAGTTTGGCTCTGGAGACATCGTCGGCTAATTCGGAGTCCTCATCCTTATCTCAGACTTCAAATCCAGCTCTTTCATTGTTGCCAGATAACCAAAATCCCCCTGCTTCCCCATAGAAGAGATTCCAAAGTAGAGTTATTTTAAACAATTTTTTCTCTCGTCAAAGTTCACAATAAAAAGACGAGGAGCAATATTAAATTTAAGAAAAGTATTTATTGCGTTTTTACTTTCTCTTTTTTCGTGACAACTTTAAAAACTAAATAGTCCGCTGCTACTTAATAATTAATGCCGAGTTGTAATTAGAGGTAAAAAAGTCACATTGTAATTAGTAAGTATATACTCTGGTACTCACAATCGGGCTAAATCTATCTGCAATTTAATGTTCATTGTTAACTCTGACCTTTTTGCTTAAATATCTTCCGATTTTATAAGATTTAGCAGACTTAATTTTGAAGAGGCGGAGGTAAATAATCCAAACTAAAACAGAGCTAAATATAACAATCTTGTTCATGTACAGTTTAGTAAGAGAAACGATGATAAAGCGAATGGAAAAGTAAAAAGATTTAAGCCAAAAAATATAAACCGCCTTTGTGTGAACCAAAAAGATATGCATTTTAATTGTGCAAAAAATATTTGATCAAAGTTTAAAAAGTGGTATGATATGATAAAATAGATAGAAAAAAACTATTAAAGGAATTTTATAAGGAGACAGAAAAAGGGTGTGTGATTATCGATGGTTTTCATAAGTTTTACTTAATAGGAAATTATATAATAACGCATAAAATATCGCTATTACTGCTACAATTAAAAACAATTTTAAGTATTCTCTTATTTACGAGCTGGCGTCATTATCATTTGTTGCAGCGTTTAAGTAAATAGTTAACTAAGAACATAGATATTTTAAATATGCTAAACTACTTATTTTACATGAATACAGTTAAGTGAAACGAAGATTTTGTGAAAGGATTTATGGGAAGGTAAAAAGAGAAATGGAATTGTTTTGGAATTCTACGTCATTTTAATTATAAACTTGTGTTTTTGGATTGAGATAAGCATGTGAAAGGCTGATAAGATGATATTTTACAATGAAAGTTGGAATCGAATGAAAAAGGAAAATGGAAGAAAATACTTATCGAAATAATCTTTTTTAATTTTAAGGAATTCGTGCGGCAGCATTTGCGGGTTAGGCTGTGAGATTGTTACGCAATAAAAAATGGATAGGGTTGGAATGATTTTTTTTTGATTTTGGAAAGAACACATTTACCACTGTCGCTTATTAAGTTTTAAAATAATAATTGTAGGATTTTAAATGGATTCGGGATTGTTAGTGATTTTAATGATTGTTCATGTTTTAAACGTGTATAAAAGAAACGAAGAGAGAGAATGCATGTGGAAAATAATTGTTAATTAGTGATATTTCCGTAAATTAGAATTAATTTTTAGGGTGAAAGCTTAAAACTTGTTTGAGAACGAGAACGGAAGTTTTTTAATTGGGTTTTTTTCAATAGCATTAAACTGTTTTATAATGAAAAAGTAATTAAATCCAGTGCTATTAAAATAGCTTATGAAATTATTAAGATTAACTGCTTAAATAACAAAGGATAAGTAATAAACTGCTATAAAACGAACTGTTAGTGAGAAAAAAATCAAAGCGTATTTATAAATTAATTTTTGAGAAAGGGATCAGGAATGGAATAATTTTGGGACAGGATTGCAGATTTTTGTAAAAATGGATTGTTGCAAAGGCTTTAAAAGTAGTATTTTAAATGGAGATTGGTCAGGTTTTAGCGAAATGTTAAAATTGTTAATTTTTTCACTGGAAATAATGTTTTTATTGGAGCAGGTATTGGAAAAGTGCTACAAGCTAGATCTGAAATGGCAGATTTGTGATAGATAATCAAATTATTATGCCTAAAATATATATAGATGGAAATATTACGTAAGAAAAAAATTATTAATTAAGGAATTTTAGGTGTTTAAGATTAAGAAACTTTCGCTGATTTTATTCATCCTTATATATCGCCGAAAAAAGGGGTGAAATAATAAAAAAAGCATAATTAATGGAAAGAACTGTTTTGTCTTGGATATGTATTGCTATTGATGATGATAAGAAGAAGTTAAGATAAGTTAGAATGATAAGGGACAGTTTTAAGGCTAACATTACCAAAAACCAAAGTCTTACAATTATCATTAATTTAAAAAGAGGAAGAGTAATAAAATGTTGGATCGTGATTCATGGTAAAAAATAGGGGATATTAAATAAGGTTGGCATTTTTCATGAATAGGAAAGGAAGAAGAAATGTCTCTAAAAACGAAGGTTCATATTATTATAATATATGGAAAAGTAATGAAAAACCTGATTATAATAAATAAATTATATATAAATTATTACGAAATTCTGGAAGTTCCAAAATTATTAGCATTTCACATGAAAACATCTCTTTAAACAATGCAGAAATGCTCTCAGTGTTTGTTCGCAGTATCGATTTAACAGTAAAGATTTCCATTGCATTGCATTCCCACACAGTCTAATACTGCATTCCTGTACTGAATTTTCCTTGGATTTTTTTCATAAAACTGTCATATATTATCATATATTTTACAATTATTTTTCATAATTAAGATGAGTTCTACAGGCAAGGAGAAATCCTTGGGGAAAGAAGGAAAAGGGAAAAAGAAACAAATTAAGACGAATAATGCTGCATTTGGCAACACATCTCAATTAACTGACGAGTACAAAACGTGTCCTGATCATATTTGGTAGGCATCATAAAAGTTTCATATTTTAAAAATTATAAGTAATAATTTGCATTTTTAATCAAAAGGGGTAACGTGATACGACATGAGAAAGTACTGGAGAAGCAGTGGAAAGAAACATGGATAAGAAAGTGTGAAGTTGTTTTAGATGATGCTGTAAGTTTAATTGTGTTATTTTAATTAAAACCACTATAAGTAATAAGAAAGTTGTTTTTGCATAGGAAATTGATCAGCTAATGAAAGCGCGTAAGAATCGAAAGAAAATAGGAGAAAGGGAGTTGTTCACCCCGTTTTATCATGGGAAACCGCCTGCACATATTCCTGTCAAAGCATCCGGTTAGTTTATTAAAAGGTTTTATGTGAAAAGTCGTAACGGAAACATTTTACTTTTTTACCAGAAATGATCGGTTGGCGAGTAACGGAACCCGAGAATCATATGGATTTCTTTAAAACAAAGTATCTTCCTGATAAGAAAAGATTCGTTGGGGAGCAATACGGCCTTTACAGGTTTGCAAAGTATGTTCGAGATGAGGAAATGAAGAAAACGTTAAATGATCAGCAACAAAATAATAATTTCGTCGGTGAATTACCAGTAAAAGTTGTCAGACACACGTTAAAGCGAATAATCTGTTAAAAATCGTAATTTATTGCATGATTTAAGCTAAATCATTTAACAAAGTAGCGGATATATTGTGTTGATAACTTTTTGTATAACAAATCCTACGTAATAATAGTCAAAATCATTTAATTTACGTTCCAAACCTCTTCTTTGCAAAAGAAGGTGGCAATTTTTCTAAAATACTATTCGGATTAACTTCTACAGCTACCAATCCTTCGCTTTTATCACCTTTGGAGTAACTTTGTAAATAAGATAAAAACCTGTACTTCTTGGAACATGATTTAATGGAAAATTCAAACCTTTCTTTTGAGCGTTCTTGAGACTGGGATGCTGTGCTTTTCTTTGATTTTTTCACGGGCTCTTCATTCACGTCCATTTTTAACAAGTACATCCCATCCGCTTGAAAGATCATTGCAGAAGTTCCGTTGTTAACCCAGGTAGAGCCAAGGAAAGGCAATAAATCGTCAAACTTCTTTTTTATTTTCTCACTAAAAATAATTTTGCTTTCGGAGTAATCATAAACTTGAATGCAGTTATCAGCGAATGTCATCAAAATTAATGACTTTTCGGGATGGAAGGTTAGGGAGGTTGCTCGAGCGTAGTAGTTTGGTACAGAGCATAACAATTCGAACGATAAGTCTTCCTTATCAACGCTGTAGATGGTTATATGATTATTCGAATTTATACAAAAATGGGAGCCGCTCAAATCCATCTTGAAATCGTCAACAGTGTCAAATACAACCTCTTCAACTGTGTCCAACTGTTCTGATAATGGGCCAGGAATGCAGTCTGAAACGTTGACAGAGGTGGAATCACTATTCACCTTTAGAAACAGGGCTTTCCTGCCGTCCGAAGATATTCCGAGGATTTGCTTGTCGTTTAGGAAGCTGAGGTGCCAGAATGTGTTGGGAATTACGCATTGTTCGTCAATCAAATAAAGCCTCGAAAGGTGAGCTTGAGCTTGGGAGGAGTCAGTAGCTGGAGTTTCTTTCAAGAGGAATACGCGAATGTATTTTAACGTAGACAAGGTAAATAAACGACCACAACTGCTTAAGCTGGAGGAAAAAATGGGTTCCTCTCCTTTTGTAGTGAAGTCCAGGAGTTTGACAATGCTACAAACACATAAAGAATAATTAAGCTAATTGATTTACATAATTATAAGTAATCGTAACTAATATTAATACTCGTACTCTGTATCCGGCGTTGGTAACTTCCAAATATTTACGGACGCTTCTTTGTAACATAACATCCGACCGTTGCAAAGTGAAAAGGTGGATTGTAAAGGAAGTGGGGGGAATTTAGTGACAATTTTTGGTGGAAACGAGCTCATCACAAAGTCTGCGTCCATTCCTTCGACAGAATTACATAAAAGTTATAATTTATAGAAATGAAAGCAATTAATTTAAAAACTAGTAGTTTAGTCGCATACCTCCAGAAAACAGTTTATTCCCAAGAGTCTCTAAAGTCATTACGTCATTTGTGTGCATAAGCCTGGGATGGGACTTCACCCACTTTTCGGTATTTATGATTCGGTTCATTATTATCACGGTGGGGTCGACCCCAGCGGAGTATAATTGAGTTTTGTCTTGAGAGAGTTTCAAAGTTAACACGTCGGCTTTATGCGTAACTATTTTAAACTTTAAAACACCCACACGACCATCCCAAAAGCTCACGATTCCTCTGAGAAAATTAAAATAGTATTTAATACACTTTCTAATTGTTTCTATCTCCAATCTCCGTTAACAGAAAACAATTTACCTAGAATCTCCGGATACTATTGTCAAGTTTTCCATCATAACAATTGACCAGACAATAGTTTCTTTCTTTTTTGAACGTCCTGTGATTAGTCTTTGAATTGCGTGACCTTTTTCTACATCCCAAAGCCGAACGGAATCCACTGACCCAGAGGCAATGTAGTTTCCACAGGGTGACCAGTCCAAGCATAAAACTCGGCCTGATTATTCAAAATATTTTATTAAAAAGCTAATTCCATCATAACAATTGACCAGACAATAGTTTCTTTCTTTTTTGAACGTCCTGTGATTAGTCTTTGAATTGCGTGGCCTTTTTCTACATCCCAAAGCCGAACGGAGTCCACTGACCCAGACGCAATGTAGTTTCCACACGGGGACCAGTCCAAACATAAAACTCGGCCTGATTATTCAAAATATTTTATTAAAAAGCTAATTATGAATTAAATTAAAATTATTTGCAATTGAATTATACCTTCCTGTCGGTCAAGAACTTTTAGGTACATAAGACCATCCCCAACAACATCAAAAATGTTTATGAAGCCATCTTCTGTTCCAGCCTAAAAAAAGCAATTATCTTGAATTTACGCATAGTCCTTTTAATATTTTAATTTTAGTTGACCTTACCGCTAATTGTGTTTCATCAGATTTAACTCCCAAGCACCAAACGGGACCTGACGTCGCAGCAGATTTAGCCTAAAATACAAACTTCATTTTAGCATGCCCAAAATCATTAATTCTACATTTAATCATAATTTTAATGACGATTACCCTAATTTTTCCGGTTTTAATGTCATGTTCAACAATGAAGCCATGCAGACCCCCAGAAAAAAGTCTTCCTTGTGCCCAAACAATACTTTCCACAGATGGCTTCCCGTTTATTAATTCCATGTGGATCATCTCCTTCACTTTGCAAGGCTGATGGGATACATCCCAGAGTTCTATGGAGCCAAAGTCTCCACCCCTAAAATCATATAATTAATAATCATCAGTTAATTAAATTAACTTAATTTAATGAACAGTTAATTCAAATCTAAATTCATACCTGTACAATGCCAAAGTCTTCGTTGTTTCATTCAATCGCATGCAACTAATTGGCCGTGGGTGAATATCCAAAATATTTGCAAAATTAACTTCTAACGACGCCATATTTTCCGCAAGTTTTAATTAACTTTAATTAAACTTTTTAAATGCATTTTCCAAAAAGAGACAGACCGAAGTGGATCAAATGCACGCACATGTGTGCATATAAATAGCAGATCATGTTCTGTGAGACAGGCTTTAATCGCGCTAGGTTTTTGGGGCAATGCAAGACGTTGGAATGAATATATTTGAATATCTCCCAAAAAGCTTTTGCATTTTTATGCGCTATTGATCTGGTTTTGGAGAAAGTTTTGGAAATTGGAAACCGAGTGAAAGTTTGGAAAGCCCATCGCTAGTTTATAATTTTAATGAAAGTAGCAATTAATCTTTAATTTTAACTGTAATTAATGTCTTTCGGTTTAATTTTTCCACGTTTAATAATTACATTTAAATTCAGTTGGACAGATTTTAATGAATGTTCTCTTTCCAAAATGTTTATTTTGCCCCATAAAAGAATTTTCTCAAGCTCATTTTTTCCAGCACATTTCCTACATTATTTAACATTTCCATTTTCTCTGTATAAAAAATACTGAAATACGATCCCTTTTGTCATCCATCATATTCCCTGGAATGAGAATGACAGCGTCTTCATGTCGGAGCTCAAACTCACTTTTCCCCGCAAACCATCCAAGAAGGGGGCATGTGCAAGCTTTGGAAATGTAGATTTTATTTCAGGGTGTAGGCCTACTGGGCTTAACGAGGGCATAAACAATGAGACGGGAAGATTTTTTTCTTTAGGTACCGCTGCAAAAGGGTAACAACCGGAACAGCCCATGTAGGCTCCTAAAAACATTCCCAGATGCATAGCATTTTTTAGAGTTGGTTTTGTTGGAAAGAGAGAGGAAGTATCATCGGCACTGTAAAGCTTTCTCCTCGAGTGAAAGTGTTGAGCGACGGGGGAAAAGCATTTTTTAAAGCAGCTTTTTCATATGAAAATGATAGACAGATTTTTATTTACATGTTAACATTTTAAGGCGCAAGTGGCTTGGATATGAAAGCTTTTCGTTTCTTTAGCCTGTTGAAGAACATTCCCAAATTCCCCCATGCATTATCTCGGGTTTAATAACAAATCGTGATTTCTATACAAATCATTAAAATTTGTGAACAAATTGAACAGAGGGTACAGGAAATGAAAAGATCGATATTTCCGTGCGGCACGGAATAAAAAGAAATCGATCCATCTTCCCCGCTTTCTGGATAAAAACTAAGGTTTATTAAAGATAAAGTTAAAAATCACGGAGATTGATAAGGTTTGTCAAAGTAATTTGATATCCGTTTTTAAAAGATAAAAATGTTATAAAATTATGTAGCCCATTAGCAGAGCGACAATGTGTTGCCGTTCATTGGCCCCGTATCCTTCACCGTAGAAGATTTCAAGTCTCAAGCTGAAATTCTCCTTAAACAAGTAGAGTTATGATTTTTCAAACTCCTTTAAAAAAGTTAATGAAACTTCGTGTGTAATTTAAAGTAATTTGATATCCGTTTTTAAAAGATAAAAATTTTATAAAATTATGTAGCCCATTAGCAGAGCGACAATGTGTTGCCGTTCATTGGCCCCGTATCCTTCACCGTAGAAGATCTCAAGTCTCAAGCTGAAATTCCCCTTAAACAAGTAGAGTTATGATTTTTCAAACTCCTTTAAAAAAGTTAATGAAACTGTGTAATTCTACACGTAATAATTTTCTGACGTAGAATATTCTTTATGCGCATTTTTATATGGGGGATATCCTTGTAGAAAAACATATGCACCTTGCCTTGCATTACCTTGCTCTAAATTACAAAATACTGCATAGATTACACAGAATAGAAGCTACAAAGAGAATCTCAAAGGCTGTTCATGTGCGTGTGGCAGAAAGGGATGATGATGTATATAAAACGCCAAATTGGTGAATATTCGCAGATAAGGTTTGTGGATAAGGAGACTTTGAAGGGAGGAACTGGGACTAAGGACCTTTCAGGTATGGTGTGTGCCATACTAAAACAAAAGCTCCTTCCTTGTCTTTGTTGACCTGAAAAGATTCATTCCGGAGAAGTAGAAATTCGGAATTGTCAAAATCTAAAAAATCCTTTGAACAAAATTAAACATAGGGGCTGGCATTAAAACAATTTTAAAACTACAAATATTTTTTCATGTTAATGTAGGTCTCTCTCTTCCTCTCTGACGGTATTGTATGATGATCGCAATGACGATACAGAACAAAGGGAATATCAAGTTTTTACTATTTTTTTACTACATACAGAAGAGTTCCGTTCATAAAAGAAATATGGAGATGGGAAATATACAGAGAATATGTCGTGTAGGAATATAGTACACTGATGAGCCAGTATATATTTAACTTTGTAATACTTTTAGAGTGAGTGAACTGAGGGAAACCCCTCTGTCTGAGACATACAGAGTATAAAACTCGGGAATATTCGCTGTGGTCGATATACAAGCTCTTTACATGATAGAAAATTATTACAGGATAGGTAAATAGGGGAGGAATTCACTCTCATAGAATTCCACACTCATATAGAAAAGATATGACGGGAAGAGAAAAACTTGAATATAAATTCACAGTTTCATTTTGTACTCTGTAGTGTATACAACATTTTAAAATTAAAAAGGAAGATAACCGCAGAAAAGATGAAGTTTACAACAGAAAAGCTCTGTGAAAGATTTTTTTAGAGAAGTGTGTTAAAAATGTTACGTTGAGTCAGCAAGTAAAAAGGGACAAGTGGGGAGGATATAGAAAAATTCTGACGGTGTTTTTTTGCATAGTGAAAAAAGATTTTATATGCATTTTTTCTGGAATGTGAGTTTAATTTAAAAGACAGTTACGTGAAGAAACGTCTTTTGTAAGTAAATTTTTATTAAAGTTTAAATAATAAGTTTAATTATTAATTAGAGATTAAAAATTTGCCTCGAGAGATAAAGATTTGTCCAAGCGTTGTATAATCATCATCATTGAAAAAGACAGTTCATAAACAAATTCCAAATTATGCAAAAGCAAAGAAAGCTCTTGTGAAGCTCAGTTTGTATTAGCCTTGAATTGTGAAAAATGTTGAACTTTACTTAATTACGGTGAAAAAGAAATTTTCAGCCAATTTGTCATTTTAAGCTGCAGACATACAGAATGACTTTTAGGTTGCAAGGAGTCATAAATATCTTTAAAATCTGTGTTTTTTACAGACTTGAAAGGTTTTTAAAAAGGTTTTACGAGCTGTCGTTAAATTTTTAAAGGTTTAAAATAATAAGCATTGTTTAATAATGAGAATCTCCAGACTATTGAAAATTCAAAATAAAAAAGTATGAGTAAATATGCAGCTTTTACAGACTTGTGACCAGTTTACAGGTCATGAAGGTACCTATCCTACCTATTCTGTAAAAAACTAACGAGGAGCACGAGCATAAAAATACCTACTCTGTACCACACTGCACACCTGGCCATTTTTTTAACCCTTTCCACAAATTCTTTACAATGCACATGGTTTAAAGATAGAACAGGTCAAATGCTCTCATTTATGCGTTACGCAATTATTTTTTGCAATTTTTAAATAAGTAACGTCTATATATATAGCAAGAATGTAGGAGGAACTTTAAGTCCTTTCCACTTCAATTCTGTTGTTAATATTGCGTCATAGACACGTATTAAATTGCTTTTGTCTTTAAAAATACAGCTTTGTCTGCATTTCAGCTGTCTTTATTCCCAAATGGCGTAGAAAAGGAAAGGAAAAAGGTATGAAATATGAGATGGAATGCGTAGATGCATACGCAATTGGATTGTTAAAAAGAGAGCATTTGACATTTTCAAAATTTTCCAAAAACTTACGCAGCTGCTGTCATTTAAATTTCAAAATTTTAATTGTTATGATAGTTAACTATTTTATCTTAACTAAGGATTTTTAATAAGCGATCTAAAACCATTTTATATTCATTTGTCCATCTCTGCTTTTTAATGAGATTCCGCTTATATCCCGTTTGCTGCTCGTGTTTTGTTGAAAAGTAGATTTTAGGATGCTTTCTTACATCTCTATTCTAGTTTGACTTTGGTATGATGTTACACGATTACAAAGTACTCTCTTGTGATGTACAAGATGTACTGCTAAGAAGGATGATTAGGATAGGATAATAAGCTTGAAAGGTTGTGGATGTGGGAGAAGATGTTAAGTCAGCCTTGAATAGAGAATAAAAGAGACCAGGTGTATTCTTAAACCTCTTTCTCTGTCATAAGAAAAATAAAATGAGTCGTATTCCTTTCTGATAAACTTTTCATAAACTTCAGTCAAAAGTTCTTTTTTTTCTGCCGCTGGCTTGGCGGCTCAATGAAGTTGATGAGGACGGAAGTTGTAGGTGGGAAAATGGAAAACGGTGGCTAAACCAAAGAATGAAATTTAGAGCGAGGGAGGATGCTTTCTGAAAAAAGGCCACCTAAAATGTTTGCGTCAGTCTCTGCAAACACGAATGAATCATTATTGTTTAGATAGAGAATTGCTTGATTACGTAAGCAATTGGCAATATCATAGAAAATTGTGATGTCCTGCTACAGGTGCTTTGTTAGTGCAAAAACCGCGAATACGCGTTCTAAACAAAAAAGAGGAAATGATTTTTTAAAGAATTGTTTTGAAAATCAGAGAGCATAACAATTGAAAAGCATGATGGCTTGTGTAGGGTGCGAGTACGCGCATAACGGTTTTTATCGGTGGAGTAAGTGCGGTGGTGGTGGCGGAGTGGGATTGGGAAGGAGGTGGCGGTGGTGTGGCGGCTTTAAGCCTGGTTTTAACACTTCGTGTGCTCTCATCAATGCTCTATGTAATATACAGAGTTCACATGAAAGTGCATCAGCTTTACTGTTTTTACCAGAATTTTGTTAAAAATACTGCTATTGCGCAGAAAAGGATAGGAAATGGCATTGGCACAGTTTAAATTTATCAAAAATATTGAAATTATGAAACTCTGGTATAGTGGACAAGTAGAAAGTGTATAACGTACAATTTTATGTTCGTTATAAAGAAGTTTTAAAAGACAGGAAGTAAGGAGCTCTAGTCGATATTTGATGATAGATATTACGTAACTTTTTGTCAGGTTTTGTCATTTTCCTATGTATGTTTTTTTGGAAAGCAAACTTGAGAGAAAAGGTCTCATCAAAAGCAAACACGACGTTGACAAGGATTGAGTCCTTTTTTCTCAGAGAGTTCAAAAAGAAAGTAATAAGTACCTTCATTTCGTAAACATAAAAGGGAAAATCTACAAAGAACTTACATAATAATCAGAAAAAACAGAAAGCTCTACAGAATGCTACGTAACCGACAACACGTAACGGTTTTATGGACGCTCCAAATGAAAACACAAAGAT
>JAHZNK010000310.1:0-15262 GCA_027744615.1 Lepidocyrtus cf. nigrosetosus NNG-2020 | reverse complement strand
GCTGCATTAGTTGTCAAACTCCAAACCAATGTAACATCTAGATCTACATTATATGATTATGTTGATAACGAGTTACAGTTACAAGGCTTCCTAGTGCCAGGGACATTCAACTTTCCTTTCCTCCAACCACACTTTACTGACTGCAACTACAACCCAAGCAATGGCAAATGTCAACTGGTGAGCAAACAAACAAATTTAGTGGATGTGTTGTTGATTCATCGCAATGTGCAAAAAAGCAAACTCGAATCTACTTCTTTGAGAATTTTAAAGTATGACAGAAGTTGCAGCAAAGTTAGAAGAAGGAAGGAACAACTACTTATATATAGTCAGGATATGAATGAGGAACAAGGATGGAGATTCCTCTTATTTGGCGTGATAATGATCGTTTTGCACTCTCTGTTTTTCTTACGTTGTCCTCTTGTACCACTGACACTGATTTTGTTACAAATTTATTCAGGCAAAATGAAAAGTGAGATGCAGTGATCTTGACTGGTTATAACGGATAAATGGGTTGAAGGAAGATCGTGTTCATGAACAGTTTTAATATTTCGACATTTTTAAAGAGCTACCGAGGTCCGAGACAAAAGAGGAAAGACGTAAACGGTACGAGCAGTAGATGGTACAATTGGGAGACAAGCGCAAGTGAAGAAGTCGTTTACTGACACTGATTTTGTTACAAATTTATTCAGGCAAAATGAAAAGTGAGATGCAGTGATCTTGACTGGTTATAACGGATAAATGGGTTGAAGGAAGATCGCGTTCATGAACAGTTTTAATATTTCGACATTTTTAAAGTGCTACCGAGGTCCGAGACAAGAGGAAAGACGTAAACGGCACGAGCAGTAGATGGTACAATTGGGAGACAAGCGCAAGTGAAGAAGCCGTTTTTCATTAGTAATAATGAATTATACCGTTTCCTTTACTATTACTACTTCATTTATAGAGCAAAAAGATCCAAAACGAAATCAAGGTTTTAGCTAAAGAAAATGGAAAAGCCAGTGTTGTGACGCCCACACCATACTTGCCGCAGACATTCATTCATAAACAGAAAAAGTCAGTCATTGACAAAGTATCTGGTCTATGGGGCATGCCAATTGAATTGGCAGGACGTACTATAAACGCGGGATAATAAAATAATCTCACTTTTAACTGAATTAAGGAAGACAAAAATTAGACAAAAAAGTTTTTGTAAGGAATACACAAAGGTGCAAATAAAAGAAATGGTATTTAGGTCACACATTTTTGTAAAGTCATCGGCTTCGCTGAGTCGGTCCTATTAAATCTATGAAAAAGGGGATTTTAACTGAGATTTGTATTTAAATATGGTGCAAGTGAATGCTAGGAAGATGCAAAATGTTTATTATAAGGATGAAGATTATCAATAATAGGTATGGCAATGAAATGAATTGTGGTGATAACGATGATGATGAACAACATAATTTTCATACTCACTCTTCAAGTATGTCAACTAAGGCAGCAGCGCAAGCGACAGTTCGACAACACATTTTAAAGACAGACATGGTGCGTCTACGCAACTTTAATACCACTCTACTGACATGGCCGTTAAGACGAATAATGCTTCAAAATTAGTCAAAAGAAACCACTGCGTTTTTCACAAGTCATTTACAAGAGAGTATTAACTTTGTCAACCGACGATGATCATTTAATAAATAATAAGTCCCTTTAGATTTCCTAATACACAGCAATTTCTGGTTAGTAATAAAACTTAATTGAGGACATGTCAATTCTGTTTTTTGTTCGATGTATGAATGAATCTTACGCAACTCACCGCTAATTTTTTGTCCAATAGTACGTGTTCTTTAGATCTATTCACACGCGGACTTTTTTCTCGTTTTAAATTCCTGTTACCTTATACTATGTAATATTATATGTACTTCCTTTCAATTTCTTTTCGCAATATTTAATACTTACCTCCTTTGAAATAGTAATAGAATGCATTTTGATTAGAGTTTGTTGCAACTGCACAGCTATAAAATATTCAAGTTTGCAAAAAAAGTGAAAGAAGCCCAAGTAGGTAAAGCAAAGGCGTATGTACAAAGTCCAAAGTACATTTTCCCGTCCACCTATTCTAAAATCTATTCATTCAATTTTTCTACAGCATACAAACAACTAATCACTGATTTGATTGCTTGCACACGCTGCTATAGCTTAGTAATTAAGATAATTCAAACTGAAATGCTTATCTATCCTAAAGTCTAGTACTTTATCGCACCTCCCCAATCTTGACTACAACAGGTACTAAATTTTACATTGTATCAGATAATTACTATCAAACTTACTAATAACTTGTGTTTAAAAAACTAAAATCGAAATGAATATGAAAGATACATAATCTAACATTTATTCAAAAATCTATTTAAAATTGTACGGCTCACGTCCGTCTGTTCACAGTTCAATAAACAACAATCATCGCTAATACTTAATAAAGTACACATGTAGATTTAAACATGCATACCTTAATGAAAATGAAATTAATTCTTGGGCAAGCCCTAACAATAAAATGATGCATACAAAACCTCAGCATCATCGTCAATGCATTTAACATCAACTTGAAATTTTGAAAAGGGAAACTCGCTCGTCTTGTTTTTCAAAATAATAATAGAGAGACAGAGACAAAATTCGTCATCCTCTTGTAGAATAGAAAACATACTGTACAAAGTCTAAATGAACTTGATGCTGACTCCCCGATTTGCTTTGTTCACTTCTTATAAGATTCAACTATGACTAAAATGTCAGGACTCGACAGGATGAGGGCACATGCGTATCCCCTGCAATTTAAAATTTTCAGAGTTTAAAATAAAATGATATCGCCAAAGTATAATGTTGGCGTGACTATTAAAAGGAATTTAAATGTTGTTTTCGCGACAGATTACAAAGAAAGATTACTTCAAAATAGTGCACAGAGCGTGAAGCACTTTTGTGAGCGGGATAGAGCAATAATGCAACGTTAAGGTTCCCTCCGTATACTTATCTGCTTAACGACTTTAACTGCTTCGGTATTGCATAGCGAAGTATGCAAAATGCAATGATTCAGTTAGTAGGACATTGCATG
The DNA here is from genome assembly GCA_027744615.1 of Lepidocyrtus cf. nigrosetosus NNG-2020. Lineage (NCBI taxonomy): Eukaryota > Metazoa > Arthropoda > Collembola > Entomobryomorpha > Entomobryidae > Lepidocyrtus > Lepidocyrtus cf. nigrosetosus NNG-2020. The sequence goes on along the minus strand of JAHZNK010000310.1, from coordinate 12,189 downwards.
CTTCTGAAAGCGCATTCTTTCAACGTTGTAGATAGACATAATGGAAGTTACTCTTTTAACTCATCTCAACAACTACTACAATGAAATGAAAATATCTGTTCGTTAAATATCAATCTGTATTAACTAATCCTAACTTCCTTTCAACAAAATATATTGCAAACGCACGTGAATAAAGGTATGTGAATTGGTTGACTTTTAAATACAAACTTTACAATGAAGCTCATTCATAAACATTGTTAGTTACTTGTCAGGTACAGAACGAAACGTTAGATGAGTGTGCTTGTTTGTTGTCGAATTAATCGAATCTGTTCAGTTTCTAAAAGACCTCTTAAAGAGGATGATAACATTAGTAGAAATAAAACCCCAGCATCATTGCACGTAAACAAAAGGCAAATTAATATCATTATAAACAAAAGGACCCTCCAAATAAAAATGGACATTTGTTAAGTAAACATCGTCGGGGAGAGAGGAAGGAAGGAAGTTTGCAATCAGTTTGCATGTTCCTCAACTATAATAAACCCATATATTTTAAAAGAAGTTTTTCAATAGTGAAAAGTTGTCCCTTTTTATTACACTCGTATGCTTGGAAATTATCCTGTTACAGCGGCGTTTATCATCATGAAAAATATTATGTCTTGACAAACAACAGCAATCAGTTGAAGTTATTTCAAACGAAAAGAGAGGAAAGACTAACAAGTTTCATTCCATTTCCTCTTTCATCAAAATTGCAAACATCAATAATAATGGTGTGATTTGCTATGAAAAGAGATTGACCAGGATCCCTCCAATCTTCATCGATAAGGCAAAATATACCGTTGACGGTATCGGGTTAATATCAGAATGAGTTCAGATTGTAAATTAGTGGAACGGCTGAGTGATGAAGTGGTATCTTTTTGTAAATCGTCTCAAAAGACGTCAGCCTCCTTAGCAGAAGCTTTCCTCAATGGAAGCAGTGTCCATTCAAATGAAAACGAAGGAAGTGACAAAAGGACAGACAGTAAAGAGATAGTTAATAAATTCAAAAATAAAAATAGAAAAGGAGGGGGAGGGGGAGGAGGACTATTCCGGCGCTTCTCCTCCTTTATTTACCTGCCCATTCTACTGCTGGCCGGAACAGTGCAATATTTTGGTGGAATGAATGAAGTGATTGTAGAGATTATGTCCTTTACTTATTTTAATTATGGGTTTTTTCATGGAGGGGAGTATGTGTATGTCGACACGAGCTATGGCAGACTTAGAGGATTTACCTCCGTGTCCAGGGAGGGAAAAGAATTTTATCAGTATTTAGGGGTGCCGTACAGCAAGCCACCAGTAGGCGAGCTCAGGTTTCAAGTAAGTTATTGTTGATTACAATGATTAAATGCAAAATACTCTTCTTATCCGCTTTAAATTGTTCCCAACAATCACGTTTGTGAAATTTAACTTGGTAAATTTTATTTACATAAGTAATTCCAAGTTGCAAAATTGTACAGGAAGTTTCCAAATGCAAAATATGACTTATTTCTTTATACTGGTATTTGTTAAGCAAATTTTGCTTGTACAGTTGCACTCAACATTTGGTTAATTTTATTACAAAGCAATTCAACTATACAAAATTGGCAATAATCAGTGAATTTTCATCATCATACTCATGCAAATGAAATAATTATTGTTTACTTTTAAATAATTTTCGAAGAATCAAGAACTTTACAAAAGCAGTAAACAGATTTGAAGTTTCATTCAATGATTTAAGCTCCTACTCTATCTTGCATGATGAGTAGACGTTACGTTATTTTGATGACAAACAGAATTGGATCAGTAAGATTCTATCCATCCATATCCCACCAATTTAGAGTAACGCACGGCATTTCATTGTTGCATGCCCATTGTCCGTATCCCAATAACAATATTGATCCAATTACAATTCTGTCTTTTAAAAAGCACATTGCGCAGCGGCAGCGTTATTTCTTTCAACCAAGAGAATAGCTTTCGTTCGAGGGAGTTCGGCTTCGCTTAACTGTCACAGTTGACGTTACCTTCATCATCACAAATAGCAACATCCTCACATTGTCAAAATGATATATTAAAGACAAAACTAAGATATTGTTATAGAGCGGCACTGCATCTTCGTGCAATTCAAATTTGCAATAAAATTACTGCAGGTTTTAAAACGCAGTTTATCTTGCAGATTTTAAAAGTATATTTTTATAAATTAGATATTACGTGCGTAGGAGTAAATCATGATTCGAAAGCCATTACTGGCAGCGTTGTAAATTTTTAATGATGAAGTACATAAAAGAATTCTTTGAAATGACATGAAATGAGTGTAACTAATAATGAAAAGTTGCGACAATGACAATATTACAATACCCTAAATCTCGATAAGGTTTTAAATTTTGCATTTTGAAAACATTTTGAAAATCTGAATTAAAATTTAGCAATAAAACCTCAAGGGACTTTTTTTATGATTGAAGTTTTATACAAGCAAAATTAAGGGCAAGATGATTATTTCCATGTCATGATCACCAGCGTCATAATTTTACTGAGGAATCCATTAAAAATATTATGATTAAGATTGTGATTTTCTGTTCCCACCTGATAAAAATTCATTTAGCGTTACTGCTTGTTGTTTTTGTACAAAGTGCATAAATATATTTGTTCGTATAAAAATTCAATTAAGATATGTTTATGCGTATAATGAGGTCCATAGCGTTCGCTCGTTTATAGGTAACCTGCTACCTACCACTACTCCACCAAATCCCAATTATTTGTTATGATGGCAAGAAAGGGATGTTGTGATAATGAAGGTCATTTCTTTTGCAATTTTTGTAATATTTTTAAAGAATATAAAAGTGGGATTTACTTTATTGTAACGCTAACTCTGGTTAAAAATGCATTCATGGCAATTCAATGACAGTAAATTAGCTTTGCTGTACTTTAGTAAGTGGACTTGACGTCGTCTTCGTCGTTATCACCTGAATAACACCTCCATACTTACCCAACAACTTTCATTTTTAACTGACAAGAACGCTACATACCCAGAATATGAATTAAGTGGGGCTGCTACGCATACTCACGTTAGTATGACTTCATTGTCCACGCATGAACAATATGCGTTTTTGGTTATATGACGTGACGCGGTCCCCATGTTTCAAATAGGCTTATGACATTTTATCATTTAAAATGCAGATTGTACATTCTCATCACAATAAACTATAATAGCAGTACCCTATATTACGCATGTGTTAATGGAGGCAATTGATATTGCATAGGTATATATACAGTAAAAAATATTCTGTTGTAAGGTGGAAGGTATAATAATCGAAACGATGCTAAATTCGGATTTTAACGAACATTTAAAATAGCTTTTTAAGCAAATAAATGCTGTTGTCCAGTGCGATTTACATTGCTCTCCAAAACTGCAAAATACTGGAAGGGAACCTGCTTGTTTGAAGAAAATTCATGGTTTTTCACTGCGGTTTTTTTTTGCAAAAATTTTACCTTTTTCCTTAATAATTTTGTGAATATTCATGTTTGCTAACACAAAATAGAAATTCGATACCGAAATGAGTTTTTGATTAGCCAATAAATGCACATTATTAAACAATAATCTCGAGCTGCATTTTATTCCTTACACGTGACATTAATAGTTTTTACAAGGCTATAATAACTATGTTTTGAGAGCGAGTTCAAGAAAAAATGCTTTATTTTTTGTTTTATGAGGAAGGCATTATCAAGACTTGGACGTGTTGCGCTTGAAAAGGTGAGAAGGTCAAGCGTTTTTTCCTGTGACTCTGGCTAATTAGGAATGCGATTATTATGTCAGTTAAAAATCGTACAATTTTTTGGATACTGAATTATATAATTATTTTTCTAAACTTGTTCCAACAATGGCTATGTATAATAAGTTTCCGTATATTACTTCATAAATCATGTTTACTATGAATTTTATCACCTCATAATAACATTACGCAATAAACCACTGTGGTTAAAATCGTAATAAAAAAGAAGGAATCAATCATCGACTAAAAATCATTTTTTACAAGGCTTAAAAATTCCTGAAACCACCGACTAGTTTTTATATTGGAAAACTACTATTTTTCTAAATTATAGGAAAATATTAAAACAATGGACAATTGAAGTTATTGTTCCGCGTTTTACCTCAATAGTTATGTTGTTGATGTAACTGGAGATTACAAATTATTTTTTAAGACAAAGATGTTGCAATTAGTAATCCTTTCGGCACAATAAAAACAAATAATAAACCAAAGAATTATATAAAATCCTATATTACATTGTCTTCCTTATCGTGATAGTTTTTCGATGATTATCAATTGATTAACAATTCTTTTTTTGTTTTTAGCCTCCAGTCCCACCTGAATCGTGGGATGGTGTGAGGGATGCGACCGGCTACGGAGAAGTCTGCTTCCAATATGATTACCTCAATAGTTATGTTGTTGATGTAACTGGAGATTACAAATTATTTTTTAAGACAAAGATGTTGCAATTAGTAATCCTTTCGGCACAATAAAAACAAAGAATTACATAAAATCCTATATTACCTTGTCTTCCTTATCGTGATAGTTTTTCGATGATTATCTTAACAATTCTTTTTTTTTGTTTTTAGCCTCCAGTCCCACCTGAATCGTGGGATGGTGTGAGGGATGCGACCGGTTACGGAGAAGTCTGCTTCCAATATGATCTCTTTCTTCAAGCTGTGATGGGTAGCGAAGATTGTCTTACCTTAAATGTGTACACTCCAAAGGTATTCTAATCAGTTTTTCTTTCAGATAATGAAAAGGTTTTAATTCAACAAGATCAATGAACCATTGAGTANGAGAAGTCTGCTTCCAATATGATCTCTTTCTTCAAGCTGTGATGGGTAGCGAAGATTGTCTTACCTTAAATGTGTACACTCCAAAGGTATTCTAATCAGTTTTTCTTTCAGATAATGAAAAGGTTTTAATTCAACAAGATCAATGAACCATTGAGTATGCTTCATACTAATAATTTGCTTTGTAATCAATCAGTTCACAAAAAGTAGCTGTTATCTATGCTCATTAACACTTTCATTTTGTCTACACGTTTTAAATATATCTAAGGGTTTTCAAATTACCTAATAGTCTTAAATCTGCATTGAATAATAAAAAGCAGCATGCTAGACTTAAATTAACTTATGTGGATATTTAGTTGAAATAAAGTTTATTTGCAGAGATGAAATAACGTTGCATAATGCATCTAAGGATGTAACTTTAATAGTGGAAATGCTAATATAATAGGTACATAAGCTATATGCGTAATATGCTTGCATTATTCGCCTTTGATGCAGTAATTTATTTTAAAAAAGCTGTCAATTTCTAATAACTGAAAATCTCTTTAAAAATTGGCATTATTTCAAACTTGACGGAAGTTTTGTAATGGGAGTTATTAATACATTAGTAATTTGGAGCAATTTTCCAGATGAAATGAACAAATTGTCTAAATATTTTTTAGTTTTTTCTTCCCTTCCTGAAATAGGTAAATATCTTTTGCTGATTAGTACCTCAGATTATGCTTTATTATTGAGAACACATTTTTCTTGCCAATTTACTTAATTGAACAATCAGGCTTGCAGCTTTAGTGTTATATTATAACTTATACACAATGCAAAATACAAATTGTAGACGGACATATTCTGGCAAATGCAAAAGAAAAAGCAAAACCTTGATGCAGATTTTATAGAATTCACTTTTAATCTTTCCTTTCATACATGAACGAATAAAATAAGTATTTAAGCAAACAAAGCAGGATATTATTGTATTTTGTATTATAAAGTATATTAAAGTTGACGACCATTCTCGGTCAAGGTCTACCACACATGTAAAAGTTAAGAGTTTTGGCGTTGCCGCATTTCTACAATTACATTGTTGTTACCGCATTGAATTGCTTACATAATAACCAAAAGTCATAATTAAATACGCGAGGAGGATTTGGCGTTAGTGGTGACAATGATACTTATGTCATTTGGTTATTAACAGAGTAACAAAGACATGTAACAAGCAAATAGTTTAGTGACCCCAAAAAAGAAAACTGGGTCTTTTGTACATGATATTAAATTTGAAAGCTTACCTATGTAGTCAAAAACTTCTAAATAGAAATTTTAAAATACTTTGCTAATTAGCAAATTTTATTTTTAGAAAAATGGCACAGATGGAAAGTTATTTCCGGTACTGTTTTTTATTCACGGAGGAATGTACATGTTCGGAAGAGCATTGGACTTCACCGGCGAATATTTCATGGATGAACAGGACGTCGTGGTTGTAACAATAAATTACAGGCTCAATATTTTTGGTTTCCTAAACACGGGAGATGGAGTGGTCAGGGGTAATATGGGACTAAAAGACATGGTCATGGCTCTCAACTACGTTAAAAGTCAAATTCACTTCTACGGAGGCGATCCAAACCAAATTACAATCTGGGGGGAGAGTGCTGGAGGTGCTTCAGTGCAATTATTGCAACTTTCTCCACTCTCGCAAGGACTTTTCCATAGGGCTATAGCCTCCAGTGGGTTTTCTTTAGCGCATTGGAGCTTCGTCAGGAAACCAAAAGAGCAAGCAAAATTATTCGCGGAAAAGGTAGACTGCCCTACAAAGAACACGGAAGAGATGGTATCTTGTTTGAAAGGATTACCAGGCAAAAAAATTGCCGACGTTTTGAGAGGAACGCACGATGTTCTTCACCCTCGTCTGGATGTGTTTGCACCTACAATCGAGAGTGGATTCCCAAATGAAAATGATACAGACACGTTTCTTACGGAACATCCACGAGATATTCTGAGGCGGGGTGATATCCGCACTCCAGTTCCTATGATAAGTGGCGTAAATGCAGAGGAAGGGCTGATTTACGCAGGATGTAAAATAAACAAAATATATTTACGGAAGAAAATTGTAAAAAACTAGTGCAAAAAAGATAAGGAACTATTAAAAAGTTTAAAAATTACTGTTAATTACAGATTTCATCCGGAATGAAACGGTGAGAGATCAACTCAATCAAGATTGGAATGAGCACGCTCCAGTTCTCCTTGACTATGAAGACCTTCCCGTGTGGGAAAGAAACGACGTATCCAACCGCCTATGGAATTTTTACCTCGGAAACCGGAGCATGGGAATGGATACTTTGTATGAGGTTGTTGATCTGTTTTCAGATGCCAGCTTTAACAAGCCACTTATGGAGAGTGCGAATGCCTATTCCGGCAAATCACCGCTGTATCTTTATATTTACGATCATCGCGGAGAATTTGGCGTGGGACAAATCTACTTCAGACTTACCATGAAATTGCCAATTTTAGTAGATGGTCTTTTGACAAATGCCAAGGTGCTGATAAACAAGCACCTGTTTGGAATTGAGGAGAAACATTATGGAACCTGTCACGCAGATGAGCAAGCAATTTTCTTTAAAATGCACCCTCTATTAAGTACAATCAACCCTGGACATCGAGAATTTAAATTTTCAAGGGAATTGATTCGTGTTTGGTCTAGCTTTGCAAAACATGGGTAAGCAATTTATTTATACAAAAGGATTTTGAATTAATTTGCCTCATTATGTGTTTATTTGCTTATTTCTCACAGTAAACCCGATGCTTTTGAAGGTCATCGCTGGGATCCGGTGACCCCTGGTCAACCTTTTAAATTCATGCAGTTGACTGACCAGAAAAAACCTGGAATGAGAACTCCATCTTGGATAGATCGCCTTCAGTTTTTAAATAGCTTGCCAGCATTCCAATGCATGACAAGCGAGAGCATTCAGATTTATCATGATAATTTCAATTCCAGTAGTAGCAATAGTATAAGCAATAGCAAGCGCTTATGTTTTTGAAACTTCCAAAATAGACTGGTCGTAATTTTTATATTTGAAGGAGAGAGAGATTATTAGAAATGAGTTTATTTTACATTTACGTTTTTATACTTTAAATCTTAAAATAACAAACTTTTCTGTGGATTTATTAAAATTTTATCCTGCCTTCCTATTTACAAAAGGCAATGAAGTATTATTTTTATTGATAAACTCCTTCCTTAGTTTTCCTGTTTATGTAAGTCGAATTATTACAGTAAAAAAGTAGGATAATGTAGTCATTTTAAAGATTATTACGGGAATTATTATTACTTAAGCTCAAGATAGTTTGCGTAATTAATTTAAGTCTTCAACGAGTCTCATGTTTTTCCTAAATTGTTGTTGAGAGAAAATATTAATAATAATTTGATGATGCAATATTATGGCTTAAGTAAACAAATGTCTAATAATTTGTAAATCGGGTTTGTTATGGTTTAAGTTGTTTTGTTGGTTTGTGAGAAAATTCAGTATGAAATTCATTACTGGGAAATGTGAGATAATCCATTTTAGTTTGTTTGATTTTAGAACAAAAACATATTATCATCATGCAGTAGAAAAATTATAATTGTAGTCGAGTACACTACCACGTATTAAATTACCAAAATCAAAGTAGTTTTAAAAAATACGCAGTATGGAAATTACTTCATTTCCTTGTCGGGGTAGTGAGTAAGATCAGGATTTTACATTTCTGAAATAACTAAAGCTGTGGTCAAGGTTAACGAGTGATCTGCATTGCTGCTTTGCTTTTATGACAAAACCCCCAGGGCTTAAAGAAACTTGGGGTAGGTTGAATAATAAATAACAGGAAGTTTTTCAACGTGTTTGTGCAAATTATGAAATAAGGATAATACTTGCTCAATATGAAATTTTAAATTAGAGACTAATGGTAAATTGCGTACGAGAAAGCAAGAGCGTTTTTACAACCGGTTCCAGGTTTCATTCCGACGATTCCGATGATAATGATAAGCATAGCATACACATCTTCAGGTATTTGCTTAGGTATCTATTTTCTTTGTTTTGCAAAAACGCAGTTTTGGTTGGATTCAATCATACTAAATGTAAATGTCGTAACTCCTGAGAAGAAATTAATCCGCGCATATGTATTATGAAACATTTGATAGTATATGGAGCTTCCGAAAGGACCTTATTATTGTGTTTAACGGGAAAGTTAATGGAAAAATACCAGAAATACTGAATTAATCAAAAACCTGTAGAGAAAAAGCCGTTATTACAAAAGCCACAAAAACATCCATAGCCGTGGGAAAATAAAGTTTATTATGACACTAGCTGATTGCCCGATTCTGTTGCATCGGGATCTAGATCTTAATCATATCAATCGCACCCCTCCAATTACCCTCCAATCACTCTCCAATCACCCTCCAATTACTCTCCAATCACCCTCCAAATGCCCTCCAATCACCCTCCAATTACTCTCCAATCACCCTCCAATTACCCTCCACACCCCTGTTGTAGTATACTGTGAAAGCATGAGCGTAAACGTACTAAAAGAACCATAATTTTTTCCGTGACGGAAGGACAAACAGACTGACAGACAAACAGACAGAATAAGCAGATTATATATATAGATGACAAAAACTCAGAACACAAAGCTCATGGGATTTGTCCAAAAAAGCGTTAAAAACCTAACTCAAGAAGAATAAACACAATTTTACCAAATCATTATTTAATTTTTGAGTTAATATCAGCATAATACGAAAGTTTTGATATTTGATTTGATACAGCAATTAAAATTGCATGCTTGCAGGTAAGCTGCCCAATGAAAGAACATAATGGCTAATTAAAAATAAAAGCATCTTTTTATTTTCATTCAATACTTATCCAAAAAACGACTGATTTACCTTGAAAATAGTTTAATAACAACGGAATGCTTAGAATTGTACACCTGAATGATGCCTATCACATGCTCAATTCACACACAACTGTGGAGGAGTTTCAGTTGCTTTCGAGCAGAGCTTCAGATGAATGGCAAAAAGTAATTACCTAAATAATTTTATTATGCAGATATGTTGCATTGCAGGCCAAGTGGATTTTATTAGGCCTGGTCATCAAGTTCACGGTAGTTACTTTATGTTTTAAGGTAAACTGCTCGGCATTACGTCAAATTATTGGCTAAACTTACAGGTTTAATCAAATAGGTAAATTCTTACTTAAAATTCCAATATTTGGATAATCTTTTTGTTGGTTATTCAAGTTGAATAAAAAAGCATGAGCATTTGTTTGAAGATTACTACATCTTCTTAAACTATTCCAGATTGATTCCATTTTGCAAATTACATATTCTTATTTTTCTTTGACGTAGCTTTAAACGAACAACTTTTTGCCCTTTGTTCAAATGAGATTTTAGGTATTATTTTAATGGGATAACATAGCATGAGTATTAAAGCTTCAAATAATCTTGAAAAATCCACATTTTCTTTTATTCCCACCATACCAGTCAGAGTCACTACTACTACTCCAATGCCTAACATTGCCAATATTCTTTACTAATGACACTCCTATTCACTTGATTATAATTCCAACTCCAGTTATTGTTATGCTTTTCGTAGAAAAAGGTTATTGCAATTTCGTTGGGAACTGTGTGCAAACATTTGCATGCATTTTAAACCATTGCACGTATCCAATCCTTCGTTATCGTGTGAATCTCAATAAAATTCGCACAAGTTGTACACGTTGTGGTTAAAGTGGTAGTGGTGGGTACCCTTTTGCACCTTGTTTGGCCATTCATAATACATTTCTTAAAAAAGTTAACGAAATCCAGAAGCGCAAGCGTACAAAAGCACACATGTCCTTTTTTACTTGAACTCGTTTATTTTAAAATTTTATCAATTTTTTCATGATTTGATTATTTAAGAAACAAGTCAAATTACATAAAAAGTTTTACTATGTAGTCCTACTCCAAAAAAACGCTAAAATTGCTCAGACTGTTTCCTAATATATCAACTGGGAATCATGTAGTGAGACAAATAATTTATTGGCAGTGCATTTTTTTCTGGTGGTGGTGCCGATTGTAGAGAAGCTTTCCATCGCCATTATCGTCATCATCACTATCAGCGTCACCACCACATCACAAGTTCACTTTTTTACAATTTTCCATGAAAAGAAGCAACAAAACTTGGAAAAGAGAGTTTTTGTGGTCTTTTAAGTAAATTGCCAAAAAGGTAATCGCAAATCACTCAATTCTGAAGTTCTTCTCCATCATTCCATTTCTTTATTCGTCGTTCGTGAGTCATTTCAGAAGCAAACCAACGCACCCCAGCAGTGGATATACCTAAGAATACAGAAGCATTGTTACGTTTATTGTCGTTGTTGGTTCATCAAGCAAGCATTTTAAGAATTTTAATCATAATAAGTCATCACATCAATTTCAAATTTTAAGATTTGCATTGATTAACCTTATCGAAAAGTCATAAATGCGAATTCTGCATGTGGAATTGTGGAATGAAGTGTGATGTGATATGAAGTAAAAATGATTGACAGATTAATTGTTTGCAAATACAATAAAAATAAATGAAATAAGAGATGGTGCAAGTTCAAACTCCAGTTACGCTCCTGTTTGGTGCTCTAAACTACATGTACAATGCAGCCAACAACGTGGCAAGTATCCGCAACCCCATTGCTGGTGAAACGCACGTTTGGGCTGACACCACTTTGGGGAGGATAAGGGGAACGAAGGAAGTTTCACGAATTGGAAAGAGTTTCTATCAGTTTAGAGGAATCCCTTATGCAACGCCCCCAGTTGGAGACCTACGGTTTGAGGTGAAACATCAAAAACGTTTTAATTTGGTAGTTTAGGTTGTAGATTAATGTTAGGATAATCGTATCAAATTAAATTTGAGAATAAAATACAAATCACAGAGTCATTAACTGTAAGCTTTCATGAGAAGCATTATCTATTTTTTAGTCTTTTGGGATATTAAATAATATTTTTAATGTCGATGTAGTCTCCACTCCCTCATGAAGGATGGGAAGGAGTTCTCGACGCCACTTCATTTCGATCCCAATGTTGGCAAATGTCTGTGGTAACAAGGCAGCTTATGGGAGATGAGGACTGTTTGTATCTTAACGTCCACTCCAGAACGGTTAGAATTATTTCGAAAATCATTTTAATTTTTACTACTAACCCGACTCCCGTCTTTCCTTTGTCAAGTGAGTTAGATAGATACTAGTACCTTCCTTATCAATTGAAGATTTATTCAGCCTTGTGTGATTTTTTGCTTGGACAAAATGCAAAAAATGAAGAAAACTTACTTGATAAAATGATGGTCAACAAAATTTGGCTTGATGTTCTTGGCATTAACCTTCAAAGTCATGTGTCTATTT
>JAHZNK010000309.1:0-11737 GCA_027744615.1 Lepidocyrtus cf. nigrosetosus NNG-2020 | reverse complement strand
GGAATGAAAGTCCCTTCCAGGGAGATTGATGATGAAGGAAAAGCGAAACTTTTTTAGAGATGTAAACTATAAAGGGTGTCAAGAAAGTCAAGAGTCATCATGGTTTTAAAACTGATCATCTTCCTATCTCGCTCCTGAGCGAGATAGGAAATACCTCCTTAAATAGCTCCGAGAGAGATTTCGTAATCCATAAGGGAAGATAATGATCACCCTGCTGCCTGGACAGAGAACCGAGAAAAAACGTTGATTGGATGGAGCAGACAAGAACGGAATTGAAAAAAGAATCCCCACTTTACTCTCTTGTTTTCTTTTTTGGGAACAATAAGGAAGATGATTGAGGATGATATTGCTCTTTTGAGAGGAGATTGACTGATGATGAATAGAAAGAGAAAAGAAGATTCGATCTCCGAAGATGATAAAGTAATTCTCGATTATGATGGTGGTGGACTGCACTTGCTATCTTTAGCTCAAAGTCAGTGTGAAAGATTGATTGCCATCTTCAACTGGATATGCATTTCCTTTTTCTCATCTCTCCTGTTTTGAAACTATTTTTAATGTCGATTGTCAGTCAATAATAGTTCATCAGCATCAGAAAGATTGGAAAAAAGAATGGTTATTTTGAGTATTGTAAGGGAAAGAAAGATCATTAGTCAAGTGAAGAATATTTGAAACTCATCTTCATTTTCTCATGTGTGCGGTTCTTTCCTTATCTCAATATCCAAGGCACCGGAATGACCAATGCATTGTTGAATTGTGTTGGTGGTTACGTTATTCCCGTGGAAGTAATCAAAAGCTTTTGACGCTTCAATTGTGTTAAGTGCCACAAGCGTCTTGTGGCTCTTCTTTTATCAGACTAATCAATCTTTCTCTCTCTTTCTATCATTTCCTAAAACTATGCCTTATTCTATTCCATTGTCTAGAAACAGTTGAAGAAACAAACGTGATTTTTACACGGCTCATCATCAGAAATGTATTAATAAATAGCAGCAGTTGAATATTTTTCTTAGCTGGATGCTCATTCCTTGTATCAAAAACCATTTTAAACTTTTTAAAACTTTCATATCGCAATCGCAACAATAATTACTCTAATGAGCCGATCTTATTTGACGTGTAAGACAATGCCGAAAGAAGGAGAAAAAAACAACAGAACATGACAAGAAACTAGAATTCGTTTAGCAGATTTAAAATTCCTTAAAAATCCTTTTTCTCCTTTGTAACACGAGCGTACCACCTAGAATGAACATGATTAAACATCCATAGGATCCTTTCATCATCTTTTAAAAAATCAAGCCTTTAAAACAGATAAACGAAAGGATTATGATGAGGTTGATGGAAAGATACGAAGAAAGATTGATGTTCATTTTTTTAATCGTCCAAAGAGATTATCACACATGTGGGGATAAATATTAAATTTTCTTAAAAACGGGCGAATGCTGTGCTATTCTTTTTTAAAGCAGATCCATCACTAAAAGTTAAATTACTTTGCATATTGCATAACAAGGATTAATGTTATTACTGCCGCTGCAAATTTAAACTCTTCTTCAATCTTTTTAAATTTGAGTCAGGGAAAAGGTCAAAGAAAATATTTTGAGAGAGAGACAAGATGACTTGAAGGCATATTCTATTCTTTTTCAAAGTCTTATTTAGCCTTAGAGTGAGATTAGAAAGATAAAACAGTGATGGGAAATTTAATAGAAAGATTGATGTTCATTTTTTTAATCGTCCAAAGAGATTATCACACATGTGGGGATAAATATTAAATTTTCAATAAAAACAATGATGCGGGCGAATGCTGTGCTATTCTTTTTTAAAGCAGATCCATCACTAAAAGTTAAATTACTTTGCATATTGCATAACAAAGATTAATGTTATTACTGCCGCTGCAAATTTAAACTTCTTCAATCTTTTTTGAGTCAGGGAAAAGGTCAAAGAAAATATTTTGAGAGAGAGACAAGATGACTTGAAGGCATATTCTATTATTTTTCAAAGTCTTATTTAGCCTTAGAGAGAGATTAGAAAGATAAAAGAGTGATGGGAAATTTAAGGGATGATTGTGAACTGGACTAAATTACAGAGAGTGGAATAATAATGAACACTGTATTTAGCCTTTCTCTACCCGTCTATCTCTGCCGATGATGCAATTTTCCAAAGAATCACATTTTTTCTTTCTTTGCCTTTTTTGAGCGAAGTGCAAGTGTTACGCCATAGCATTTCACACAACAATCACAACTTTAGTTGAATAATGTTATTGTTGATGATGATAATACCGACATCATTTTACTGTCATGTCATGAATCAAGCAGGGAATAAGAACAAATGAAGAAGTACATCGACCCAGCGGCAAAATCTGAGAGATCTACACAACTTGTGTTGCTTCTGTTGCTGTTATTATTATTACTACAGCAGCGCTTTGTTCAGTTTTCCTTCCATCTCATCTTAAATCTCATCTTCTTCTCTTGTTCATGTCATACCGACCTATTAAATACAAAATGTCCATTCCATTTTTCTTCATTTCCTTATCATCATTATTATTATTATGTTGATTGTAATTGTAAATCCCTCGTCGTAAATTTAATCTGCAACAAGCTCCAATCCGTTCTCCCATATGCAATGCTATTGCTGTTGCATACAAATTATCTTCAGTAATCGAAGGAAAATAAGGAATGACATGAAGTACAAGTTAGAAAGATTGGCTAACGACTATGTAATGATGATTTGTTAAAGAGGAAAGAGAGGAGGACCTTCTTCCGAAGAAAGTTCACAAAATGACAAATTGAAGTAGATCAAAGTTGAGATAAGGAGGGGAAGAGGAATTACTCCTATTACATTTGCTTTAACTTCTTACAAATAATGTGCCAATTTGAATTGTTACGTAATAAGTAATCTAGAAAAAAGGGTTTAAGAAGTTAAGTAGTAAACCAGTCCAGAGACTTTGTCATGACATGTTATACATCAGCATAATTATTCGTACATGAGCAGGACATAAGTTTAATTTAGTAATTTTCTCGAACTGATATGATCTCTTTTTCCTTCAGTGACTCTGCTAAAATCATTTCTGCAGGAGAAAAATGTATTTCAATGCCAAATACAGTTGTTAAGATTTGAAAAAACATGAAAAGATATTTTTTCACGTGTCGTTTTGTTCTTTTCAAGTACAATTGCAGATGAGTTTGCAGTTTTAACGAAAATTATATTTAAAATCACAATGCAAACCAAAGTTTAAAGAGATGATGTGAAATGAACACGTAATTTATGTAATGTTTACTCTTCATAAAGCAGTTCAACTCTTTAAAAACTTTTTAACGAGCTCTTGTAAGCAAACCTTCTTTCCATTTTGACAGCCAACTATAACAGCTCTAATTGGGATTTTAACAAATCTTTTTCCTGGCCTGACTTGATTTAAGAAAAGAAAGACCGATTGATTTCCTTTCCACCTCTTTGTATGTAATTCCTTGTCTGATTACTTTTTAAGTTTAGAGATAGTTTAGTAGCTGTGGAGAGACACCGCCACGCAACTGCTTTCATTCTGCTAATCATCATCAGCATCGTCACACCATTAAACTATCAAAATACCTAGACATGATTAGTGTACCCCAAAAAGAGTGTTATTACGTAAAATATGTTGTATGCACTTGGTGCATATTTTTTACTTTTAATTCTGCTCCCTTTCTGGTCAGTCAGGTAAAATGAGAAAAGAAGATTAGATTTGATCTTGCTTGTAAAGAAAACCTTTGTATGTATTGGCGGCGTCAGCAGGAACAGTTTAAGCAAAGTTATTCCTTCCTCCCATTTTTTATTCTCTCGTTCTGTTCAATTCGTTTTTCTTGTCCTAAAACCGGACAACGCTTGTAGAAGAAAAGAAGTAAGGAATGAAATTAGTCTGATTACTTTAAATATTTTTATATCTATTTCATTTCACAAAAGATTATTTCAATCAAATAGCTTCTTCTTCTCCAGTTGGGCTTCTATTACCTTGCTTGATACTAATACTACTCAAACTAATAAAAATCTGTTGTTGTAATTTAAGAATGAGAATGGCTATAAAATAGTTTGTTTTTTCAAAGAACAAAAAAGTTGTAAGTGAGTTCATCAAGTGCGGAGATAAGCACTATAAAAAGATGAAAAATACGACAGGAGATCAATTTTATTGTTGATTATTATTATGTGGCTACTGTTACGATTTTTTGTATGAAAGAAAAAGACTGAGAATCAATTTGAATGGACCTTGATTGTTTAGCAGATGTGCCAGCCAAGTATTTTATTGGCAATTGAATTGGAACCTTTAGCTGAATAAAATTTAAAAGATTTGATACGAAATGAATTGTAAATTTGAAGGTAAAGGTAACCTTCACAGGTTTTTCTCAGAGATTGAATGAGAAATCTCTTTGTCTTTAGAGTTTACATTGTTCATTGTAAACGTTTTACTCTTGGATTGATTTAAGTGACTGAAAAGATGATCTTTTCCCTCTCTCCCACGTGGAATAATTGGCAAAACAGGATTACAAAAGAGTGAAAGGCACACACAGACGGGCAGTAAGTAGTGTCAGTGGATTTTTATCTGATCGCTACTGTTTTTATTACATTTCGTGACTATCTTGTCAAAGCTTGGGAGAAAGAGAGGAGATCATAAAATGTTTTGAATTATTGAGAAGGTGATTGATTCCTGCGAAAGCGGTGGCACCCAACGCTATTTAGCAACAAGATTGAAGCTGAGCTTACATCAGCTCAACAAATAATGCTTTTGTTCATTAAAAACTTGATTTAACTTTCCCTGATAAGATTTTAGTGTGATTATTATCAGAGTTTATATCAATTTTAAACTCATTGTTAGAGAGGTTTGAGTAGCTAAATAAGATTGTTTTATGTAAAAGGTTAAAAATCTGATTATGGAGTGAATTCACACGAGATTTTCAATCAATTTTTGGGTAGAAAATAGTGTAAATCACGGACTGTTCATCATCTTTCTCATCATTTTCAACTAAAATTCACGATAATCATGAAAACTTTTTAAGAAAAAGTAGTTATTACGTGTCAGTAATCATTTTCGTCATCAGCAGCAGCAAATTAAAAACGAAAGGTTTTGACTTTTCAGGACTGATGTTTTGTTTTGGAAAATAATTTTTAACTTAAACAACATGAACAGCAAAAAATAGCAAGACTTCGTGACTTTCTGGTCAAGAAAGGAACATGAAATGGAAAAGGACGAAAAAGCAGTTTGGCTTCTTCGGCATGTTGCCCTCTGTGAGAATGAATTTGACTGTTGGTCATTTTTTAGGATCATCTTTAAAAAGCAAAATTATGTGAAAATTACTTTTGCCTTCTTCACCGTGAATTTTGACCTTGTCCCTCCAAAGAACTGGTCCATGCGTAAATATAATAATTGTCGGGTTCCAGTTCCGCTCTAGTTACGATAGGATTTTTATAAATGAAATGGTCATCATCATCCTCAAAGTGGAAAGGCCTAATTAGCCAGTAAAACATTTGCGTTAAGTTTTTATTTCCTGATGAGTTTTGAATGGTTGCGTGTTGATGACGAGTTTGAGGATGTGTAGAATAAATGAAAATGTTTAAAAAGGGAAGTAACAAGTCAGAAAAGGGAGCAGCGATTGATAATTTAATCCTCAAAGTATAAACTGTTGAATATTTTATACTCAGTTCAAGTCAATTAGAACAGATATTTTTATTTAATCTTCTTCATTAGAATAGAAAAGGTACGTTGATCTTTTTCAAGCAGAGTCGGTTTCTCCGTATCCGCTTACAAAACCGGATAATAGTTATCTTAAGAAGTAACAAGATGATCTTTTAAAGTTTTATTATTTTTCAATCGCTATCTTACCCATAAAACAAAGCCTTTTAATTAATTATCAATATCAATACTAGAATTTTCTCTTCCGTTTAATCTCTCCTTGCAGGCAATGATATGCCCTCAAAGCATACACCGATATATCAGGGATTCTGTAGTTCTCAATTTTTAAACAAGATCCGCAAGATTTTTTGAAAAGAAAGATATGAAAAGGGTTGGAATGATTTGCTGCCACCGTTCAACCACATCTCTTTTCTGCTTTTTTACTATGCACCCCTTCCTTAAGGCGTTATCTTTTCCTTAATTTTTATCTTTTCCTTTAAAAAAGATTTCAAGGTTTCTCTTTCTATCAAGACAAGGTTATCACGTCATATTTTAAAGAAATCAATTGATTAAGAAAATACCGGGATGGAATGAATACAGATAATTTTTGAAGGGATGTGCAGAGTACTTAAATGAAATTTTCACCCTTAATTCCTGGCGTCTGTCTGAAATTACAGAAAAAAGAGATCATCATCACATTCAATACCGGCCGGTTAAGAGAAAAGAATGGAATAATACGTAATTTCAAGGACTCTTATCTAAACTAATCAGTATAACAAGCAAATGGATAAAAAGTCAAAGAAGTAAACAGTATTATTTGCTAAACTCAAACTGTTCTTATGGATTCCAGGATATAAAAGAATGAAAGAAAAGATCGTATCCCCAGGGAAGGAAAAAAAGAAGGTGCGATGATATCGGCGGATCTACCTTTTTCTGACTTTTTAAAACGCTAATGAAAAGTAAAAGATGCTTGATGAGGCACAAAAGATTATTATTTTGTAGAGTTTACCCTAAAATAATTTACTTGGAAAAGGAGCTGGTGGAAATGGGATGATAAAAAAGCCCAATCAGTGTCTTTTTAAAGGAGTGCACCTTTATATTTGCCCGCAGCAGCACTTTTCAGTATCCTACTGACTTTTTCCTGTAAACTTTGCCCCAGAAATCTTCAAATCAACTTCCAAAAGTCCAGAGGGGAAATACCTGCACTATATCCTCCTTTTTGTAATCATATCGAATCGTAATTTTTTTCTCTAAGCTGATCTTTATTATAAACAACAAATTACAAGATTTGAAGAAAATTCAGCTTTTTCAAGGAATGCGTGTAAACTTGAACGAATTGATTGTAAAAAGAAGTTAGAAAAATGACCTTAAAGTACTGGTTTCATTAATCTGGAAAGATATGATTTCCTAATTGTACTCCACTCTGGCTGATGATGGAAAAAGTTTCTTGTATTGATTACGGACATTTTTATCATGGAGGTTTGTACAAGAAACCGATATTTATTATTATTACGGATTATTATCATTCTTATCAGTAATCATATCATAGAGAAGGGGTAATACGTACTATTCTAAAACTTTAATGCAATGTTATTAATGTCATTCATTTTCTAATGGATGAAAAAAGCATCCGTTTAATATTTTGAAAAAGGAAATCTTTTTATGTAATTTTTATAGCTTTTAAAAGATAGGTTCTAGGGTTCACTCTTCTTTTAAGAACACAGTCAAAGTTGGTGGGGGTCAGCAATAAAAATTTTAAATTAAAAAATTCTAATTTACGAAAATTGATATGAAACTGTGAAGTGGAATTTAAAAAGAGAATAACAAAAATATCTTCTAATAATAATCCCACCTGTCTTTTCAATTTTGGAGCAAACACAATAAACAGCACCTGAATCAAATCCGACATGAGATTTTATGATGGCAGTAGTTAAAACCTTGGAATGAAATGAAAAGAGTTTAAAGTTACTTTAAAACTATGTATTAGATTTTCCGTTGCTATTCTTGTCTTGATTTATTTTTTTACCAACCGTTTAAAATGAAATTCCTAACTTAATTTTATTTTAACTACGCCCGTAAATTACCAAATGGCAAGGCAAGAAATTGAAAAATATCAATTTAAAAATAGTTACCTAAACGAGTACAATTTCGCTTCTTAGGACGATAAATTAAATTGCATTTTGATTCATAGCTAAAGTAGATGTCGTAAAAACTTCAGTGAAAACGAAGGCATGATTTGGCAGTGACCAACTGAAAATGAAAGCGACAAGATTTCTTAAATTTCTATTTTAAAATCATGAACAGGTGGTGGCGCTGGAAAGATTATGTAAAGATGGTCTACGTCAGATATAAATATTCTTTTCTCTCTTTTTTATGGTATTTTGATAGAAGACGCTTTTCGTAGCTACTTCTGGACTTCTCTGAAAACAAATACTTTTGTAACGGAGAGACAGAGTTTGAATTCAAAACCTGTGCATACTCTGACAATAAAGGGATGGACATCTTTCACATTTTCAATCTGTTAAGGATGATGCAGCTTTTCAACTTAAATATAGCAATTTTGAATGGCTAGTGCTGTTGTGCCTGAGATGATGATGATTACAACTGTCGCTACCAAAAATGTCTATCGCTTCAATCTTGAAGAGAAGCTCATCATAATATTTCATTGATTTTAAAATGATACTTTCATAACCACAGGAAAGTTCCTCCTTTTTCAAATTCAAGATTAAACATATTTGTATATCCGATTAAAGCTGGTTAGCTTGGAAGATCATTCCTAGATAAAAATAAACCTCTTTTAAAAATTGAATATTTCTGTGTCAGATCAACTTATTCTGCTGCAGTTCAGTGTGGCGCTCAAATCAGTTCATCGCAAGCTTTTTTAAAAAGATGATTATCATGAGATTGTGAATGTTTACTGACGTAACCCACTCTGGAATGCACATTAAACTAGTTCTTAACATTCCACAATTATAAACAGTGTCAGGAAAGAAACGACCGCAAGAATGCTATGAATACGAATATCTTAGCTTTTTATATATTCTGCAGCTTGCTCCTTCAAATTATTATTATCTGACAATGGTTTATTAACATTATTATATTGGAAATGGCTTAATCTGCAAACAAATATGCAGCTTGGGCACATTTGCAAAAACTACTTAGGGGGTATGTTCTGCTGATATTTGAGAAGAAGGACCTAAATATTTTTTGCATTGTGAAAAGCATCCGACTTGGGCTATTAATATTTGAAATAAAAACAAAGTATTTGAGAGAAGAGGGCAATAATTTTAAAAGAAAATATACACGCCCGTTTCTCATATAATTCTTGCACATCGCTCATTCCGTTCTTCACAGAGATATTCCAGCCCGACAACTCTTTCCTCGGCTGACGAAAAGACCTCCCTCTTTTTACTTTCTACCGCAAGGCATACGTGAATATCTTAGAATCATGCAAAGATCTACAGAAACTCTTGCTTAATGAGCCAATCTGTTGAGACGATCTACATTAAGCACAGTAAACATTTTCAGAAATGTTTGGGCTTTTCTTGCTCTACTACGTAAACTCATATTTTTATGGAAAGGTCGGGCACCACCTTCAACAAAGTACAATAAATCCTGTTGGTTTATTACTCTGTTTATGTTGATGTGGATTGTTAAAGCTGGATCCATCTGTTCTCAAAACTAGATTAACTCGATACACTTTTTTATTCTTTGAAGAAAAACAGAAGAATTCACTGTTCCCGTTTTTACGACACTCCTTTACTTACTTAAACCCTTTCCTCTTGGGGCAAAATACATGCCGCTGTTTACTCCGCTCCTCCTCACTCAACGTTAAATTACCGTCAAAAGCGAGCTATTTCTCATAAAAACTTTAAAAGTTACGCAATCCCTTGAAGTTCAGGGATCCATCAAGCAAAGGTTGTTATTATTAAAAAGAATGCGTGATTTCTTAAAAAATACAAAGGGCTACGCTTTGTATGTAATTTCAATTGAAACACTGGAAGAAAATAAAAATTAACTGTACCAAGAGCATTATTACTTGTTATAAAAATGTACCTTAGTGGGAGCAAAAAGCGGAAACTAAAACTGTTCTCCGTGCGAGTAAATAGCCTTTTTTATGAAAATGCTCCAGTCCATTGCGTGGCATCATCCTTCCTGGAGAAATTAAAATCATTTCGTGCAGTTTTGTATTATTATTTCCTGTCTTTGAAGAAACTAGGTTAAAATCATGTTGAGAAAGGATAGTTAAAAAGCCTTTCTTTTATGCATGCAGCTGCGTCTTAAATTATTTCATTACTTCAATTATAAAATTAAATTGTGGACCTTATCCTGAAGAGTCTAATTTTAGAAAAGATAAATTAAACCAATGAAATAATGGAATACGTAAATATAATCCAGAATACAAAGTTAATCTGTCACACGCAAAGCCAAGTCATGCTAATATAAGATAAAACGCACCGTTGGACCATTTACAAAATATTTTCACGATTTTTACTTGAAAACTTCTCTTCAATTCGGAGAATTAAGTATTCCAGTCAGAAAAGTAAAGAAATAGTCATAAAAATTCATAATCTTTCATAACAATAATAACATTTCACTCTGTCTTTCTAGAAAAAATACGAATGGTTGAATATGGGAGGAGAAGTAAGATGCAAAAGAGAAGTTTTGAAACGTATCTTTTGAAATTTCTTAGGAAGTTATAACAGTTCTGTACATAATAAAGAGGAGTGAGAGTGGATAGGGAAGTCATTTAGCCATAGATTTCTTGACACCACCAACCACTCCTTAATTACTCCATAACATAACATCACACACTGTTTTTGGAGGATTCCACTCCACCCTTTACCTGTTTCCCACTAGTTTTGGTCATCAGCATTGCGCATTCGTAGCCCACTTCAAACTTCTTCTTCCTCCCTTTTTGGTTTCCTTTTGAAATTTGTACCGCTCATTCTATCCCTTTCTCTCAGTTGCATAATAACTATTTCAAAGATTGTACTTTACTTACAAATTTATACAAGAACATTAAAAAATGTTGAAAGCGTAAGCTCCCACTACTCTCAGCAGGAGAACAGAAGGCGATATTTATTTGAAACCGAAGGAGTTTTTAAGATAGAGATTTTTAAATGGGTTAGGCAGGTTGTTCAGGGTTGTAAATTCCTCTTGAGAACAACTATTTTTTTACCAATACGTCGGTTATTGCTTCGTATTTCTGGTCATAAAATGCGCAATAACAATACTTTACAAGTTTAAGGAGGAATATGAAAAGGAAGGAACTGTGTGTTTCTTAAAGAAACAAATTCCTTTTCCAATTTTATGGTAGCAGCAGAAGTTGGAAATAATAACCAGCAGATTTTACAAGCACTGATATAATAGATGTGAGATCCCATTAAAAACTTTTTTTGTTATTATTGCCGTTGTTATAAATTGTTAACTGCTCAAGCTAAATGAAGGGCAGAGCTTGTTTCCAAATATGCAACAAAATATATAGTGAACCATGATGTGTATTATTGCCACCACTTTTGTGTCATAACATTACACACACAAGGAAAATATTTTTCTTTCCTTGCCCTGCTCATAAAAGTCACCGAAAGATCATCAAAAAAGCAAGGCAAGGTCTTTTTTTCCGTTTTACTAAATTTTTATGGAAGTTTACGAGATTACCCTTTCCAAGCGTTAAGATTATGTAACAATAAAAAAGGATGTTGGCACATGACAATAATGAACTGGAATCCATTTTATTTCTCGTACGCTCCATTAATTTTTTGTTGAGAATTTTTATTGAATACTTTCTTGTTCCTGTCATAATTTAAGGAACAAGGAGGGTTCGACGAGTAATTTAAGCGGATTTTTTTGTGATAAAGAAAAAAATCAGTTTTGACTTTTGGCTCGCTTCTACAACATTACCTGAATGATTCTGGTTGAATTTTTATTACTGTCAGGAGAAATAATAATTGTTTTCTGCTGTTTCAAAAAGTAAGAGATTTGGAATAATTACAAATTTTTTTTAAGATTGGGACTGTTGAGCAATCTCCTTTGTTTTGCTTTTGCTCCGTTTATGTTACCTCCTGTCAGTACAGCGACGTGGACAAATTAGTCACTGCTTGATAACCA
>JAHZNK010000308.1:0-12255 GCA_027744615.1 Lepidocyrtus cf. nigrosetosus NNG-2020 | reverse complement strand
AGTATACATATTTCGCAATAAGTTTTAAGTTAAAATATTTTAGCACTGGATATTTCCAGAATAAATTTCACTCTCTGCTTTCATTTCCAATGAGAGTTTTATGTATGGAAGCTATGTCGGAAGCCGGGATGCTTTCAGATCTTGTTGAACTTTGTTCTGCAAATACGAGTATTTTCAAGCGGTGATAATTAATCCAGTTTCAACACAAATGAAACTATTATTTGTAATGCAAGCAGGTATGATGAATAATATGGGATTGTATTCCTTTTTTGTACTACTTCTTTGAACATTTTGCCACCACCTCTGATAATTTGAGATTTTGAATGAAATTTAACACCGCGTTTGAGTTTGCATGAGTAATACTACTGGATTAGATGTCATTGGCTTCTGGTTTTATAAAGTTTATTGAAAGCATGCAATTAAAATGTCTCTGTTGTCAGCTTCAGATTCCATAAGGATTCTCTGAAGCCGTTGTCTGTGTATAACTTCCATCTGACATGTATACAACTTCCTTTTTCAAATAAACCGGACGCCAGGACTAGTTAGTAAGTAATCTAAAAAACGATGCGAGGTAGAAATGCAAAAATATTTTGACAATAAAAAACCGCCATTAGTACCTTTTCTGCTATTATGTAATACAAAATATCCAAAATTTTGAAGTAATTCGAGTAATGCTTTTGATATAGCCATCGTATTTTGACAGACGCGACAAGAAAAATCGAAAGTATGATGTAATTTTATTTAAATACGCTGCATTCTGTTAATAGCTGTAAGAAGATTCAAGAACAAATGCTACATCGTTAGAGTTGGGTAATATAACTTTTCACGCTCTCAGGTCATGTTCAATATCATTTTGTTATAAAAATTCATTTGCATACATAACACATCTCATGCAAGAAAAACAGAAAAAGTTTGCAACCCCTGGAATTTTCGTAAGGTATTTACGTTATCAAAAATACCACAATGCAGAATTTAATACCTGGATAAGAAACCGTTTGAGAAAAACATTTTTACTAAATGTGCAAAGTTGAAAAACATTTTTGGCAGGAGGTAGTGGTTTGTAGGTAAGCAATGCAAAGTGAACTTGAATCTTACGAAACTAGTACTACTACTGCATTAGTGCATACTATGCCAACTTAAAATTAATCTACCTTTAGATAAAAGTTATCTATTCTAATCCAAGCTGAAACTTTAAACGAGGGAAAACTTTAACTACTATTTACATACAATTCCTTACATAGTTTTACCTAGAGGGTCTTATAATACCGTAATTCATGTAATTATTATTTTAGACAAAATGAGCAAAATTACTAGTACGTCAAATCAGGATACACAAATTTCTTTTGGCTTTATTGTTAAAAATATTAAACAGAAAAAAGTAAAAATTTGCAAGTAATTTTGTTTTTACAAGCTTCGAGCAAGTGTCTAAGCAGGCTTGCTGCCTTTTATTTTAGACAAAATGAGCAAAATTGCGTCAAATCAGGATACACAAATTTCTTTTGGCTTTATAGGAATAGGCTTTATTCATATTATACTAGGAAGACACTTGGACAAGAGTTGATTACATAATTTTAAAAATTTGCCAATTTTGGCAATGTATTTTTGTAAAAATTAAGTGTTTATTCATTTCTATTTGGGTATGGGTAAAAAGATCANATTTGGACAAGAATTGATTACATTATTTGGGTATGGGTAAATTGATCATTACAAAATGTGAACTCTGCAAAGATTTTAGACTGTGTTTTATGAAGAGATTCTCTCTTGCCTTATCAAATTAAAAATTATACAAAAGATTTTGTAATTAAGAGAGAAGCTCAAAAAATTTACTTGCATTGAAATTCTTCCTTATAGTACATAATTAAACTGTTGATTTTTTAACAAATTTTAAACAAACTTGATACTGTGTAATCAAATAGATTAAAAGCTTCATACACTTTATAAATATTAATACATTAACTCAACTATTACGAGTACATCTTGCCTACATACAAGGCAAAACTATGATTTTATCATATTAATATAAAAATGGACGGAAAATGTTCTTGAATTTTATTTATTTACTTTTTTCAAAAGTTGTCCAGCAGAATTGTATTTTTCCAAGGAAAAGCTCACAGTTTTGTAAATAAACTTGACATATGTACCTAAGCAGTATTTTTGAATAAGTAAAGAATTTATAGAATTGAGTTGATAGAGCTTACTACACGGCATCACGAGATTAAAACATTTAAACTTGTTTATTTATTTAATCTAGATAATCTTTAAATAGGGATTACTGGTTTGAAAATATCAACTGCATTATGCACGCGTAAGCTGTCCATTTTATTCACTAAAGCCAAAAAGATGATCTTCCATTTGCAAAGATGTATATATTTATTTGCCTTAATGTGTATCATGTATTAATAATTACTTGATTTTCTCTGGGTTGCATTTGATCCATTGCTTGCTCTTCCTTAAAAGCTTGCAACGTGATACAAGAAAATGAAATAGGTTAATTAATTTATGATGCATATGACCTTGTCTGGAAGTTACATTTAATTTTGTACATATGAGGCTATATCCAGTTAAGTGAATGGAGATGATAGTTAATACTAATGCTGATAATTATACTCCTGCCTTATCACGTTCCTTTTAATTTTGAGTTATAGACATTATGAAATTTCAGTTGGTTTTCTTATTGTTGTATGAACTTTAATTACCTACAAGAAGTTGAATTTCAGAAATTTGCCGTTTAAATGTATGATACACAAGTGAAAATTTTGCTGAATCAATGTGCAGCAGAATCAGCAAAA
This sequence comes from Lepidocyrtus cf. nigrosetosus NNG-2020, assembly GCA_027744615.1. Lineage (NCBI taxonomy): Eukaryota > Metazoa > Arthropoda > Collembola > Entomobryomorpha > Entomobryidae > Lepidocyrtus > Lepidocyrtus cf. nigrosetosus NNG-2020. The sequence continues at coordinate 9,466 of JAHZNK010000308.1, read as the reverse complement.
TTCATTCATACCGCGTGGGTGTATGTATGTTCCTAAAAATAAAATAGAAAAAATTGTTTGATCTCTGTGTTGCGTTTAGTAAACACCACATATAACTGTAAATTGGTAATGGTTGTTAATAAAGCTTAAGGATGCTAGGACCCGTAGAGAACAAAACTCAAGGGTATAGAAAACCCTTGGTAAAGATACTCTATTCCAGGATTTATATCCATCACCACGTTCTACTTATTTCTGGTACAAAACCTGGAATGAGCAATTAAGCCAAAATTACTGCAGTGAGCAAATAGATACTTGTCTGCGTCACGAGATAGTACCGCTGCTGGGATAAAATTTGTATTTGTGTAATATGAATGAACAATGCACTCGAGGATTTCTATGAAGGTCAATTGTGGAGAACATCTCATTTATCAACCACCCAGCCAGCATTTAGACTGGTCCTATAATATACCTAATCAGTAAATGTTTATGCCCCTTCAGATAATAATAGCTTACATGAGCAAACAAAACCAAATATAATGAGAGGAAAAATATTCTCACTATTAGTCTGATTGTGCATGTAAAATCTAGTGACTCACTTTATGACACACGATTGGCAATGAATTTATATTTAATGACTGACCATCCTTCATCTTTTCATCTATTTGTGTCCCTAAATCTATTTTTGACAACAAAAGGAATCCTTGAAACATTCAAGTTCAGTCTCAAAATGCCCCTGAAAACTTTAGGCAATATAATACTGCAACAAAAATTATATCTGCATTCTATTTTATTTCGTAACCTTATAAAATTATGCAGTTATTCTACTTACGTAATGGATTTTTTTTTGTATATATGGTTGGATAAGATTTCCTGTTGTTGCGTAAAAGAACAACGGTAAGCTACTCCATAAATATTTTATACAACTTGCTATTTTTGGAAGATAAAAATGTTTGAAATATGAATGTTCTTTTCCTGTGTCATTCATTGGCGTAGTAAAATACCTAAAAGGTTAATCCTAGGTAATGTCCTTATCAAAGATTATGTGAGCAAAAAGAGCATTAAATTGCTAAAAATGGGGATAATTGTGTTTCGTAAACAGAAATGTTTAAGTGGATGGGAAGTACCTTTAAATGCCATCAACTGCAATAAATGTGAACAAAAAGCAAGCTTAATTTTATTTATTAAGTATCACGAAAGAAGCTTTCATCAAATTACTTTCTTTTTATCTACCACAACCGCAATTCTCAATGCTCAGCATCTGGAAAGAAAACAGGACACTGCAGCCTGTCAATACACAATCAATTCCCGTACATAAAAGAAGATTTATTTAAAGAGCAAGCTAAATCTATATCAATCCTTTCATGGATAAGGTCACAGGTACAATCTACAAATTTATAGTCCTATTGACAAAACAAGACGCGTGACATAAAAGAAGACAAGAAAAACAACGTAATTTTCTCCCAACTCTTAATTATATGTAATGCAATCAATTCGACTGTCGTCTGCCGAGCTAGTTCTGCTGCTGGTAGTATACTAGCCCTTATATTTCTTCCTTTCTCCGTTCAATTCAATTCACAAAATGTCATTAAAGTTACTTTCTTATATTGTATATGACGATGAAAGTTGGAACCCGTAACTAATCCAATTATAGGCTCACACTACATCCGTCCATTAAATTGTAGCATCGTGGCATTGTAGTTAGCTCCAAAATTGGTTCGTTGTTATTTCCCTCAATTTTCTCTTTGAATTATTTATTGAAGAATCCACCTAAAATTGTTTCCTTTGATATATTTTTTTTTGGCAAAATGGTTTGATGGTTCGTAGAGCAGAAATAATATCAATGTCTTACACTTCTTACCCGTTTCCTTTTCCTGGCCGGTACAAAGTACAAAAATACAAAGTGCTTCCTTTCCACAATTGTTTCCTAGATAAAAATTGGTTACGTTCGTGTTTGCCAAAAATATTTGCCTTTCTAAGGGGCAGAATTTCTAAAAAAACAAGGCATATATATAGGCAAACTTTCTCCTGGTGGAAATACTTATTCCATCATCATAGTACTTGTTTTTGTGGAAGTTGAATTTACAGCAGCGAGGTAGGTCGAGTTGAGCTTTAGAAAGTCTCATCTTCGTCATTGATTCAATTATTTTTATAGCACTTCAACTCAAGCCAGTGTGCTCAACTCCAGTCACAAGTCAGTAGCTACTACAACGAACGTCACATAGGCAAGGGGAATAATAATTCTAAGCTAAAAAATAGCTTTTATGGTAATTCAGCAGCAGAAAGAATAAAAATATCTTTACACGAAAAACGTAAAATTAAAGTACATAGCATATGAAATGAAATTGTTGTTGTAAAAGAAACATTATGTAAAAACACCTTAGGTATAAGGACATGATTTCCAAAGGAGGAAAGAAGGCTGTACTTTAGTATACGGGGGCCCCTAGTTTTTTAACATATGATACATAAAAATGTTGCAAATTTTCCAAGGATTCTAACGGTACTACTCCTATGTGGCTCCGATTTGGCGTTCAAAAGTTATGCGAGGTCAAAATTTGCCCTTTTGTATAGTAAAGGGTATCGTTGGAAAAAATAGAAAAACAGTATTAGCTAAATAGGACAGCCTAGAGTAATGCATAAAAGCAAAGTATGTTTGCTGAATCAGTATTTGGAATTCAATCTGTGTAAAAATGTAAAAAGCGTTTTTAAAGATTTGAAGTTGAAAATTAAAAAATGATATTTTCTTATTAAAATTAAAATATTATTTGTTTTGTGTTGTTTTTTGGCTGGGTTAGGTTAGGTTGGGTTTGAAAACAATTAAATTAAGAATTGCAAATATGGTATATACCTTTAAGGCTTTATTGACCTCGCATAACTTTTGAACGCCAAATCGGAGCCACATATGAGTAGCACCGTTAGAATCGACGGAAAATTTGCAACATTTTGATATATCATATATTAAAAACTAGGGGCCCCGTATACTAAAGTATTTCCGAAAGAACAAGCACGAAACGAGATAGAGAAAAACTTTGAAGGTTTTTTTAAACAGTAAAATTTTTGCAAATTGCAAAACTCTTTCCAGCACCAAAGTTTCTGTAGAAGTAGCTTTAAGCAGTTCTCTACCAAAAGTTGACTCGGTCAACTTAAAAAAGAAAAGAGAATACCGAGAGACTATGTATGATTGCCTTGTTAGGAGTTTTGCAATGCTCACCTCACAGACTTTGTGAAAAGTGACTTTTACGCTAAGCTTGGCTGTTCGTTCACACTACAAAATGGACAGAATCTTAGGTCATGTCAAAAAATGTTGCAAACAATTCTTCCGTGTGTAAATGCATATTTCTTTCCAGTAAAAAAAGTCAAGGTTTTCTTTCACTCACTTCCCGAATTCCATATAGTCCTACAATGGACCTTGCTTGTAATACTAGCAATGAAACAGGAGAACAGAAAAATGCAATTATTTTGCGAATTGGCCGCTCTACTTCCTCTTTCATGGAATGATGTAAATAGGGTATGAACAAGGGAAAAAATACAACGACCGGCCTACACCGTGACTTGCACAAGGACAGGAGATATCAATGAAACAGGAGAACAGAAAAATGCAATTATTTTGCGAATTGGCCGCTCTACTTCCTCTTTCATGGAATGATGTAAATAGGGTATGAACAAGGGAAAAAATACAACGACCGTGACTTGCACAAGGATAGGAGATAATAAAAAGATTAGGAAATTACTTAAATTGAGAGACAACGATAGTTCTTTGAAAGCAGAGCATTTGAATACCTAATCGTTTTGTAATGTCTGACATTTTTATCATTCAATCATTTTAATACCATATCTGGGAAATAAATTTGTTGTTTAACCTTCACTAAAGAAAAATTGTATGCGAGTTTGGAGAAAATCCCCTTTTTAGAATTCGACATAAAGCCTACTTTATAGTCCGGATTGATCGATGCACGTCAGAGCTACTTATATTTGGCAAATTGTAACAAATCGACATAATTATTGCACGTTTAGTAAAACTGATTTTTTATTAAAAAGAAGTGTCTTTTTCAAGTATATCATCGATCAATGATCATTGATAATAATGAATGAGTTGGAAAAAGTGATTTATTTTAGAAGACTGATCCATTTGTTATAACTCAACCAATGTTTCTTTCTTTGCACTTTGCGAAATTTCATATTCGATTGTGCTAGGATGCGACATTTCCATAATAGCTATGGCATCCTTCAAAGTTCTCAACGTCAGTTGCAGCTTTCTCCGTAGCATAGATGGTTTTTAAACTTGATTTGGATCCTCCGAGCTTGAATAATTTCAGCAGCTTGAAGTTCATACAGAATCATACCTAAATGAACAATACGAATAAACACACTTTGCAGGTATAATTAATTGTTGAACTAATACAATTTCTGGTTATAATGCAATTACCGCGTGTTATCGTGTAGCCCGGTGTAACTACATCCAACACGTCAAGATCTTCTCTGCAGAGTGAAAGTTTCCTGTCTAATTCCTCTTGTGACAAATTTTGTAATTCTGTAGACTCTTGTCCATATGCCTGTTGAGAAAAGGCTCGGGCTCTTTAGTTTTCAAACTAAAACTAATTTAAAGTTGACTTTATTTTTGTTACCGGCGATAAATTAAACTTGACACCAAAAGTTATAAAATGATTAGGATGGAATATGGGTTTACAGTTGTTGATAAATTTTTCACTATTTGCAATATTATCATCTACTCTCTCATTTGCTTCAGATAAATATTTTTAATTAGTTCTACTAATCATTTTTACTTGCTACTTAATAAGATTGCATTTTTTCTTACTTTACTTTGCATTTCTCACAAGTCCAGATTTCGGCAATATCGCCGACCCCAATATTACAGGCAAGTCCTTTTTTACAAGCTGGACAAACCATTTCACTCAAGCAAGTTCTCAAGCGGAATCTTTTGTTCAGCATCGCTATCTTCATTAGACAAATGTGTTAATGTTAAGTCTTCATAGGGATTTCATCTGATGAAGGCTATAAAATAATTTTAGAAAAGTTTTTATCTAATAAATCCGTTTCCGTTTACTATCAATTTTTAAAGCTTCAGAATAACACTTAAATTTAAAACAGGATTTATATTAAAATACCTTATTTGTTGCCTTTTTCTTCCTTCCCATTTTCTTTAAGGGAAAACACTTATTACTAATCAAAAAGGACTTGACCATAGAAAACTATAAAAATTATGACCAGCTCAATTAAAATTTCACACTGCACAATCTGACATAACGTTTGCAACAAAATTGACTACAACGATAGAGAGTGTTGACTGCTACTCAATACAACTTTTTCCTTCCGCCAGGAAGTCACATTTAAACGAAATGAGGATTAAGCCAATACTAATAACAAAAACAAAAAATCCTGTAGAATGAAGCGGCTGCTGGCATCATTCCTCCTCTTTCTGTTAAAATGTGAGGTTTTGCATAATCCTATGGAAGAAAAACGTGGGTCGATCATGGCATCGAGCAATGCGATTTAACGGGCAACAGATCAGTTACTATTAATGCAATAATCAGCAGTCACAACAGTATTTCACAATACCTGCAGTTACACTGGCATGACTTCCCTCCAAAAAGCTCGAAATCTTTTGACAAGGAAAACACGTCACATGTTTAATCTAAATGTTCAAAAAGAAAGACAGCAATGAAGAACAGCAACAAACTTTATACTCTTTTTATTCTATGACTGTGAGATGCAATCTCAATTTGCAATGCGATTTTTTACTTTGCCTGAAAACCTGAAAACGGTTAAAATTTCGAAAATGCATCTAAAAAGGAAAGGGATTGATCAATACATACTTTTTTTTACACACATTACTACTCTTTTTTACTGACTTTGAGTAAATAAGCAGGCTTTCATTACTGTTTTTTGTAAGTGCAAGTAGTTCATATCATACTACGAGATTCCTGCAATAATATCCTTTCTAAAAATAAACTTATGTTACATCACATCCTCATCAAGGTTTATCAAGGTTAGGATCATTCAAAGCTATACAAGATCTTTTATGTAAGTTTGCGAGGAGGAATAACTAAAATGAGAAAAAAGTTAACAAAATGCAGAAAAAAGGGGGAAAGAATGCTTGGATGAACCACAGTAGAAAGGACGAAGAGAAGAATGACATGAACAGAGACATAAAGGAAATGTTTACAATTTGATTTTTGTATTATTTTTTACCTATTTTTCTTCACTTAAAAATGGACAGGAAAGGCTATTTTGAGAAGATTGATACGTTAGCGTATCCAGACTATTGATTGAGGAATGGTATTTGCTAAAAAATACTACAAATTTTTACTACAGAGAGTTTTGATGACTGCAACAATGAAAATGTGTTATAATTAACTTGTTTATATATGTACGCAGTTTGTTACAGGGCTGTTATGAGAATTCTAATGAAAAGAAACTGACGTGGTTAAATTTAGTCAATATTTATGAGACAGACAAAAAGCCGTCAGCTACAGAAGGACGTTGACATGCGTGTGGTCTATTTTTGTACATATGCTTGCTAATTACCTAACAAAATATCTTTCCGCTAATGTTTTTGGAGGAAACATTTCGCAACAAATGAATTAAAGCTTTTAATATAAATTCCATTTGTCATCATCACATCAGGAACGAATGAACTATAAATCCCAAGAATATGTTTGAACTACTTACTATTTTCGTTGCATTAGAAGTTTTTCAAAGTTTTTCGAAGAATTTCGTTATTTAAAATTGACGCAGATATTAACATGAGGTCTAGATTTCTTTTATTTGTTGCAGGAAATTTCCTAATTTACAAGAAAGGCAGACTCATAGGTCCAAAAAGAGTCGCTCAAACTTATAAATGATGACAAATTAGAACTATAACTTTGAACTCCTATTTTTAAAGTCGGATTAAATATGAAAATTAGATAATTCGTAATCAGTATGACATCATGAATCAATCAATCATGAGAAATTCATCATTATAAATCCTTTGTATTAATTTCTGGTACAATTACGTAACTTTATTTTAGTTTATCAACTTTGTTATTATCATCCAGAGCTTAATGTTATTTGTGGGGCTATACGAGATCCATTACTTGCTTAAAATATGCACTGTGTAGTATAATTGTTGAAGCATTTTTTACAAAATATTGATTTTAAAGGAATGATTAGTCGAAATAAAGATCCCAATAATAATTATTTTAATTGTTAATTAAATCCACATAAAAAGTTATCAAATCGTATGTATCGTGGTATATGAGTAAAAATGAACCAAATGAAAGTGTTGAGAAAATCTCATTCTAAAGCGAATACTTTGAAAGGACAAGCGCGAAGCGTTTCACAAATGCGTTTTTATCATTTTTCTTGCACTTGTGAAAGTTTTATTGTAAAATTTAATTGTAATTGACGGCAATTTAATTGTTAATCTGTAATTAAAGTAGTTGAACATTTTCAAACAGTTTAAGCTGCACATGCAAAGCAAATCGGTTAAATGAAAGGACTTCCACAGGGAGAGGGCAATTAATTAACCAACCTTATAGATTTAACCGTTTGTATTCTACCAAAACGGTTAAAAAGATTGTGATTCCAAAAGACTCGCTATTCAAGTCGTTAACACCAGAAGAGACAAACAAGGTATTGAATGTAGTTAATGAAGTTCAAAGGTCGGAAGATTTGTTAAAATATGTCATTCCAAAGAAGAAAGCTGGTGAGTTAATTAAATTTAAAAGTAGTCGGGATGATAATTCCGGTGGGATCTCATCGTCTCATCTCATCTCATCAGTAAATTCAAATATTTTAACAACAGTTGGTCTTCCTCGTTAAATATATAAAATTGTCTTTTATTACAGAACTCTTCAAAATTTATATGCAGTGTTTTGAATAAGCCGATTCCAATCGCTGCCAATTCAGCAATGTTTCCAGTTGTCTCAAAGGAAGATATCCAGAAAATTTCCACTGCATTGAGCTTGTGGTTGTGGGAGACAATATTTCTTGGAGTGTGATAAGCCGAAATGAAGCAAGTGACAGTGATTTTACGGTTGTAATCTGCATGTGAAGACTTTACATCAATCTGTTTATCCTTTTAAGCCGAGACTGCATTTTTTGACACTTTTGGAAGAGGTAAAGATATATTCCTGAGAGTTTCTGCTTACATTGTTTAAGTCTGTGAGTAACTGTTATAACTGCTTATATGATGATTTATTACAGATGGTAAAAATAGTGAAGGAAATACCTGAGGCAGATCTGTACATAACTGAAGAATGCCCAGCACCGACACCAACTCCGTACATGTTCAATTTCCAATTGCAAATGGGTCAAGCAAAGTCAATGTTAATAGGATTTTTAAAATCAAGAGCAAAATCTTCAATGATTATATCACTTAAGACTCTATCTGTTGCAAGATTATTCAATACCTATACGTAGGTAAGAAGAATGGGAAAATTAATCCTTTGTTCGAAATGCAAGATTTGTAAAAAAATACTATATTAATTCTGTATTAGGTTATGAGTTACAAAACATCTTTTTGCTATCGTTAAAGGGTATCCGGTCAGCATATTGTTGAGAATATGTGCATGAACAATGCCAACCCTGCGGTATTTCTATAATGAAGAGTTATCCTTCCCTAGATTCTGCAGTGAAAGAAGGACTATCTCATACATTCTTGCTTAATTTAGCTTATTGGAAGTTGGCAAAGCAGGTTAGGTGAAGATAAGAAATTACCCAATGAACGTAATTTATATATTTGTTGACTACTGACTACTTTTGGTTAATAAAACGATAGCGTTAATTTAAAAAAGCTCAATCTGTAGAATTTGTTATTTTTTATACTTTAAGAAATGATGAAGATAATATGTAAAAATATTTTTGAAGCCTTTTTTTAAAGTCAACTGGATACTCCTGTTTTATATTGTTGTACTATTAGCAAGACAGACATGCTCATTAACCGAAATAACATTTTATTTGATGATTTCAATTATACATTATTACGCCAATCTTCTTGCAAGTCATTATTGAAACTGGTCTTCATAAAATAAGCCTGCGTTTGTATTTGCTACCGCTACACCAATGTCATACGTATAATTTCCAACATTTCTGACCACGTTTATGTCACCAAGTACTTACTGGATAACAGGGATGTAACTAAAAAGTTAAACAAATATGTATACTAAATTAGTAATAGTTTGCAAATGCAATTTTCCCCATGAGATTAATTTGTACCTTGGCAACGCTTATTTTCTAATTATGTATTTCCGTATTTCCCGTTTCCATATTATTTTACTCTTTGTTGAAATCATTTTAATCATTCCTATCCAAGTTTAGTGGAATCGGAGAACCGAGCAATCCCGATCTTTTTCTTTTCTATTCAATAGATTCATTCCTAAACCCTATTGTAACAGTTTTCTATTTCGTATCATAAAACAAGGACAAGGCTGCTTCAAAACTTTTGACTTGCTTTCAGTTACCATCCTAATGTAAAAAAATATTATTT
>JAHZNK010000307.1:0-10569 GCA_027744615.1 Lepidocyrtus cf. nigrosetosus NNG-2020 | reverse complement strand
CTAAAGTCACAATCACAAAACGGACGTAATATTACGACGGATATTTGAATTAGGTAAAGGTAAGCAGATTATAAAATGCTGGCTAATTTAACCTTCTTTTGACACTGGAAGAGATTGTATTGCTAACTAGCTTTAGGTTAACCTATTAGCTTAAAGCTTGTATGTAGGGAAAGAAAAGGATTTAAGAGGAAATGGGAACAAAAATGTCCGTTTTTTATGAAAACATTAATATGCCCTTGCTTTGGTAGTTTTACAGCGTCAAGGAACATTTATCTTCACTAACAATTTTATTGCTAAAAAGCTGTGATTCATTGCTTGTTCGCAAATAGCATATTATTTTCTGTATACACACATGTAGATCGCTTAGAAAATGAATATTACTGCTTTTTAGACTAAATCTAATAATTCTAAGAGAGAAGTAGAAGAAAGTGTAGTGTAAAGTTGGGCGTGATCGGCAATATCTTGCTCAAGTGCCTATAAACATCCAAAACGATGACGATGATGATTATGACTTGACGATGCTGGATTTCTTTATTGTTACGTAAAGGCATAGGAAATCCATGTTTTGCAAGAATGATTTTGAATAAAGTGGCAATCATAATAGCCCTATTCATTTCATAAGTTACTTGTATTATTATACTTATGACAGATTCCTAATTTTGAATTCACAATCACTAAATCGTGACCTTTCATAAATTATGATGATGGGGATGTTGAAAAGTATAAGCACCGTTATTGTTGTTCCTCCTCTTTTCTTCCTGCTCTGCCGATGATCTTCTCATCTCAGGGTCACAATAAAATGATGACACTGCCACCATCATATACTAGGAAAACGATGACAATGACTCGTTGCCGTTATTAATACTACCACGGAAGGAAGATAACAACGAGGAATATAATAATAATGAACTATACAATGGGAAAAATACCTCTCAATCTGAGAGAAGCTATCCGCTCCTGCTTTCCTGAATGAAGCTCCCACAAAATGCGAGGAAATAGAGAAAGCTCTGGCTTTCTATTTTTATACAAATTCAGTGAGAAGTAAATTTTCTCTTCTAACTATAATCACAAACACAATAACAAAATCCAATTTCCAGATCCACACACAGCAATAATAACATGATGATGATAGTTGAATCAGAAACGAACTTTTATTGCATTGCATTGTCGAGATAATAGCTTTTTGTACGAACGAACACAGCAATAATCCTCTTAGGGAAATGCATTATATGTGTAAATGTAAACGTCTGTTTCTCGCTCGCATTTTCATTCTCTCTCCCACTCCTTTTTACAAGGTTTACTTATTTCTAAAAAGAAGTTATAAAATTTCTCCATTTTTTTCTTACAAAACTGATGTTTTAATAGAAAATAACCAGCCGTGAGTAAAGACTTCTAAGTTGGAAGCGGTCCGGGTATTGTATGTTGGCGTGTGGCGGATACCGTTATTCCTTTCATCATGTCATGTCATCTTCGCTTTCTTTGCAATAATGTTCAATGGTTTAAGTAGGTACTAGGCACATACTAGCACATTAAGCTTGGAGCAACTTCCGAGAGCAGCAAGATCTTATCAATTTATACTGCTGCTGTTGCTCTCTCTTTACTGCAGTGGTACAGCAACAGAAAAAAAATCACAAGAATAAGAAAAATGCACCATCCATTTTTTTACCCTGAAAAGTTTTTCTTTTCGCTCTTCCGCAAAATATGCTGAACTTTCTTGAATTTTGAAATCTTCACTCTCTGCTCTTTCCTTGTTTATTTATTACGATGTAGATATAACCAAATTTAGCAAACCTAGCGTTATTCGATCGATGCGTTATTTCAGCTCTAGGCATTCAACATAATATTATTTATTTGATACAAGAACGAAATACGGATAAGAAAGAAGAGAAAGTTTGATTTTTCTTCAAACTTATGCATCCGCTCATTGCATAAAAGGAAGTTACAGCGGTGAAAGTTTGGCAACAGTTTTCTAAGAAACTGTTTTATGCAAATATTGTACCTGTCTTCTCTCCAATGTTTGTAAGTAAAGTAACAAGATTTCTTAGTACTACCACATTATGCTTTACTGTGCTGGTGAATTGAATCGATGATTGTGATTAATATAGCCAATAAATAAACCTAAAAAGCTTTTACCTTTGAAATCAATTAGTAAAATGAGATGTAGCTGGAACTATCCAAAGATCCGCTTTATCTGTTGTATCCTATTTTCACAACAGTCAACACAGAACACTGCAACTACGCTCTTTATGTGGCTTTTTTAATGATTCAATGTCGTTAAATCTCTAAAATCTATGCTGCTGTTTTTCTATTGTAAAGAAAAATAAATTGTTGGAAAGTAGTAAAGTTCAAAACAAGCATAAAGTTTCAACCCTTTTTAAATCTACAGTGTGTTGTTGTCTAAACATCACCCAGTTCAAAATAGAATTTCTCCTTAATAATACGTTCCGTAAGATAAACACGCACATGGTCGAGATCTCAAATTATTCTCATGAATGCCCTTATTACGTTTCCGTATTATAAAATCTGTACAACAACAGGCAAGTGAAGAAGCACACAACAAAATTTAGAAAAAGAATGATTCGTTTTTGTCATGTCACAATAACGCTTGTGTGTGGATTTTTTTAAACTTGAAAGGAAAACTTTTGGGATTTTTTTATAAAAAGAAGGACCTGCATCATCAACATCGTCACACAAATACACACTCACACACATAATTTGCAAGGAAAGGGACTATAACAATAGCAAAGTAAAACTCAGTCAGTGACAACAACAAACAGGAAAGTCCTGAAAGAATATGACTGGATGGCGAGAATACACACAACAGCAACTGAAGGCAAAGGCGAGGAAGAAGGTTACCAGCATGACATGCCAATGGCAAAATGAGAAAAAAAGAAAAATATCCAGAGTGAATAGGAAAAAAGGTTCTTCAATGTTGTTGTTCCCCTACTGGTAATGCGGTTCTTGTCAAGAAGGTATGCAAATTTAATAGCCTCTATGCGCGATCCCATGGTTCTCCAATTCTCCCAAAAACTAACTAAAGGTCTTGTTGTTCTGGGAAAACTTTCTCCTCTTATTTTTCAAACTGTGCTAGTTTTTTTAGTTTTCTAAAAAAATAAAAAAAGCTCACCAAGTCCAAATATAAAACTACAAATGCTTTTTTTTACCATAATCGAAAATGTTTTAATGTGGCAGTTATTTTTAAAAAATCGACAGAGAAGATTTTCTCCGAGAATGTCTAAAAATCTATAAATAATTTTTGTGTAGCATCACGTCTTCTCTTTTGGTTTCCTCTGACTTTCCGGTTTACTAGTCTACGACTTCATGATTAGTAAGTAAAATCAAAAACCAGGAGCGGAAAAGGAAGGAAGTTGGTCGTATATATAAAAGTATATTAAAAAGGTATAGTGCGAATGTATATAATCTAATCCAGGATGTCTTTGCTTCGTTCGAGACGACTCACATAATTGTATTCATTGCTCTCGATATGAGAAAGTATATGACGCGTAGCAGGTTGTAATAATAAAGTGACATACGAACGTGAAATGATGACTATGAAGGCCCCGCGTTTGTTTGCTCATCCATCCACTTGAAATGAGTTTATGATAAGTAGTAAAATGTAAACATATGCCCAATAATAAACTTTTTATAACGGAAAAGGAGACGGTGGGCGGTGCATTAAACACACTCAATATTATACCTATAAAATACCATCCATCTCTACACATTTTCCACGCACTTATGACACAACAGTGCCAAATTTACCCCATCAATAGATTTTTGATGTTCTAGAAATCATAAATTTTGATGTGCTTTGTATTTACTTGTGAATTTGAATGTCACCCCTGTACTGGCATGTATAGTTTAATGAAAAAAAATAGTTCAATGCTTGGCTAGGGAAAATATTTGTATTGATCTTAGGTGGAGTGGTGGTGGTGGGAAAGGATCCATGAATTGTGACGTTCCATTTATTTCATAGAAATGCTTCCATCGTAGTGATTTCTTTTGTTCTTTGTGTATGCACGGTTATCCGGATACAGTTTGGACATCTAAAGGACGGGTCAGTCATCCGAAAAGATCTCAAAAAGTATAAGTATCTCCGCTACAAAATTAATACTTATGTAAGGAAAAGGCTCAAAATCTTTTTCTCCGTCTTTGTACCAACTAACTCAGCGCTCCGTCTTTATGAACAAGGTTGTTGTTGCTGCGAGTTGAGTTATAAGAACGAATCTAATCTTATGTACTTACTACAGCGTAATGTAATATGTAATAGTAATAAAAAANTGTAATAGTAATAAAAAAGTGCAGTTTCCACAAAAGAAAATAACTTCACCACCACCATCATCAACATCACTGGAAATAACAAAAAAGGAAAAGAATAAAGGCAAGGCAGTGCCAGCACATCGCGGCCGCTGCTGCCTTTATTACAATTCCTCCTCCTGCTGTTGCAATTTGCAATACATAATATTTATAAGCCCACATACACTACAACAAGAGCAATTCCCTCAGATTGACATAGTAATAATATAAAGATTTCTTTGTTCGCCTCGACTCTCTCTCTCCCTGAAAAGGGAAAATGAGAAGCAACAAGACAACCAGCATGTCTAAACGTCTTTCCGAATTGGCTTAGCCGAATTAATCTGCAAACAAAGCTTTTCCTTCTCCCGCTCCCATTTGCTTTCTCCAATCTTCTTCCCCTTCCTTCCCTACTTTATTATATCTCCCACTTGTGCTGCTCTGGGAAAAGAAAAGTAAAAAAAAGTCAGTTGAAAGGGAAATTGCAATCAAGCAAAAATTGCACAACAAGTATCATACTCAAGAGTAGAACAAACATTTCTATATATAAACCAGAAGCAAAAAGCAACAGCGACGTAATAGAAGATTGAAGGAAAGTAGTCGTTTTTCTCTAAAAGAGTGAACCGTGGCAAATGTCGAATATGTAGTGAGTGAGTCTTTCTAGCGTTGGTGGTGGTATTTCTGTACATCTGCCACAAAAGGCAATCTCTGTATTATACTTGAAAAGACTAGAATGCCTAATGTGTTCCCCGTCTCCCTTTGTGTAATAATATTTTCGGCAAGAACAAGAACAACAAGGGAGAAAGCAAAAAGAGAAAATCAAAAACAAAAAGGTCTTCTTCACTCGTGAAAGCGCACATTTTGTAAAGCAAAATAATGATGAGGCTGATGATATAAAGACGCTTTGCGGTTTCTCTACACGATTAACCATATTTTGAAGAAAATTGGGTAATTTTTTCAACTACAAAAATAGCAACATCTTTTCACTGTTTTAACTTAATTTTATCTACAGAGAAATTCTTTTTATCTTGATTCCCTATATAAAAGATAATACAGAGAAAAAAACTATTAGCCATTCTTTTTATATAAAGTAATTTTAATATTCTTCCTCTGGAACAAAGGGAATTAGCATTATACTCCTACACCATTGCAAATTAAGAAAATAGCATTATGTATTGTTCATTTTTTGTGTTATTTTTACACAAAAACTACACCCACAAGAGAATAACAAAAACCATAAAACAAGCCCAGGCACCCATTTTATGGCTACCAGAGAGAGAAAGTAAAGTAGTAGGAAAGTGAGAGAGCAAACCTTAAAATGAGTAAAATGAGCGTTTTATGTTTATATAACATGTAATGAGGACTGCTTACTGACAACTCACTTACATTTCTGGTTAATTTGTACCCAAACATGAAAACAATGTCATTTATATATCAAATTTATTACGGTTGTGGTTACACTCAAACTGTCAGACGGTACTTATGCTCAAGCATTATGTATTTTTAGTGAAAAAATAATCATAAAAAATCCGTCTTGTTTTTGCCCTTCTTTTGAGACTGTTTTTACCCGCTGTTGTTGTATAAATATGAGTTACTGTTTTTTATACGCTCTCTTCTCCTCTGCGACATCGAAACTTGCAAAGTGTCAAATGCATTTATATATGCGTTGTCAACAACTAAAGCGGAGAAAAAGAGAAGTGTTGTGAGAATTGTGTAAGGACATGAGAACTACTGAAATGGTTTATCTCACAACAGATATCTCATTTTAGGATGTGACTATGAATAAGTGGCGGTGCTAAAAAAACTTGAATATATATCCAGAAAAATGGATGAACAGTTTGAGCACAACAAGCAATGTTTCTGCCATGTTTTGAAACATGTAAAATTCAGACAAAACATTTTTACGCCTGAAACCAGTCAGTTGGAAAAAACTGGTGAGAGCCAAAAGTTTAAATATAAAGGTGAAGAAGAAGAATGTAGGTGTAGGTTTTTAAAAATATACGTCAGCAATGTTTATTTATAACTGAAAATATTATCATGTATCAAAATTTTCTGAAAAAATTGCTTACCTCAATCGAGGCACCTTTCTCTTCCCGTCCATCTAGCCACCAAGTCATCATTGGAGGAGGGTGGGAGCCCCACGACTCGCATTTAATTTCATACTGGGTTTCTGCAGTCAACTGTGGATTACGGTGTTTTATTGGGATTGATACCGTCAAAGGACGCACTGTAAAATTAATAGATTACGTTTTGTATTTCTAATGAACCGTGCCTTAATAACATGGTCAAGTTACATGCGTTCTTCGACATTATTATGTAACGAAAAAAGGAAGAAAAATGGAAAAATACTCAAACTTTTTGTATTTTTTGTAGGTTTTTCTTTTTTTCTAAACACGAAAGTATGCATGTCTGTTTCTAATCATTATGGTTTGGGTAAGTAACATAAAAAAGGTATCGACGGGACAGGGAAAGTGGCTTCCTCTTATTTTTTCATACTTTTGGGCTTACTGTGAAAGGAAAATGACGTGCTTCAGTGCGTGCAGAGTGGAACACCACCAGAAGCCGCATGTTTCACATGTTTCATTTATAAAAATGAGAAATCTTTTGTGAAAAAGTGTTATATCGTTAATCCGTAAATCCCACTAGACTTAACTTACAAATAAACTCTGTAAGCCTTCAAAAACCCTTTTCATATTTCTATGATATATGGATCCAGTATTGATTTAATTACAAATGCAATCTTAGAAAAAATTAATTAATTAGTACTGTAATGTTTCTAATGTCCTGTTCAGTGCGTGCAGAGTGGAACACCACCAGAAGCCGCATGTTTCACATGTTTCATTTATAAAAATGAGAAATCTTTTGTGAAAAAGTGTTATATCGTTAATTCGTAAATCCCACTAGGCTTAACTTACAAATAAACTCTGTAAGCCTTCAAAAAACCTTTTCTATGATATATGGATCCAGTATTGATTTAATTACAAATGCAATCTTAGAAAAAATTAATTAATTAGTACTGTAATGTTTCTAATGTCCTGCTGGCATAATTTCCCGTTCCATCCTACATTCACTTGAAAGTTAAAATCTGATACAAAACTTTGGTAATTAATCTGGTAAAATAGTTGTGAAACATTAAACATTTCCCAGCAATACTTTGTTTTATTCCTACTCGTCTGTTAAGACCTCCCTCTGTTTCTTTGAAATATTTTCTCGGAAGTTTGAAGTCTCTTTAATGGCCTCAACAATTTAATAATAAAAAGTCTGCTGGTGTTATATATTTGGTGGAGCGGGTTTGGTAGTTTATGTAGCCTCAAGGAAAGGGAATAATATGCCAACGATTTTTTGTCTTTTTTTTGCTAAATACTTACAGTTGAGTTCAAAGTAGACAGTCTTAGTAACAGGAGGAACGAGAAGCGTGTTGGATGCTCGGCACGACAAACTCGCCCGTTGGAGGCTTCTCTGTATGTTTGGCACTGAAATATGATTGATCACTTCCTTGTCATTTTTTACGTGGTACGATGAATCAACCAATTCGTCATTCAAGTACCACTGAACCATTGGGCTTGGAACTCCTAAAAATAGACAATAAAGATCATATTTATAAACTCTTTAGTAGCTTCTACCCCAGTTTTTTATCTTTCCAGAGACAGCATTTTATTGCAAAAATAGTACGCAATTTATTCTTAGAAAACAACACATAAATACTGAGAATTGATACATTTATTTTTGTCATTACCCGGAAAAATTAGCGTTTTGGGAGCACAATTTATTTTTATATTTTCATCTCCATTCCTTTCCCCCACCATTTTCTCATTTCTTTCATAAATGCAGAGATAAAGTGTGGATGAGGAAATAAAGCCCACAATAATAATAATATAATGCAATGGGATGATTTACTTAAAAGCAAACGCCTCTTGGGGAAGACATGCGAGAGCCAAGTTTGCAAACGTTGCAGGAACCATTTCATCTTGTGTTTTTTTCTTGGCTTCCTTTTTCATATACGTAACTTAAAGAATTATAATCTTTCCAATGACATAATCACGCAGTTAATCGTAGAGTATCTCTAGGAAAATATTGTACGGAGCGTTGTGTCTCTCACAAGAGTGGGCACCACACCACTTCCCCTCGAAAAAAAACCCTGAAGAAAGCTGAACGTCTCTTCTGTTTTTTATGATTCTGTTCAATGTACAAATTTTGTGTCAGATAATAATATAGTAGTAATAATAACGGGACAGATCCGGCTTTCTCTATTTTTCTTCTGCTATCTAAAAATGTGAGACTTATATAGGTGATAAATCTTGAGAAATATGGGGTTAAACGTTTCATAGAAGTTCAAGTGATCCGAGCTAGTTCTACATAGCTCTAGAGAGACACAGAGCTACGCGCTTTTCCTCTCTGTACTTTCTCTCTTTTTTTCGGCAGCAGCTTCTCAAACTTTATCCATCCCCTGGAAGACCGTGGTAACAGCACAGACGATGTTGATGATAAAAAAGTGATCATTGGTATGGCTTTTCTCACTTCCTTACTTCTTTTCCCTTTTCTCCCATAAGAAGGAAGAAGGGAGGAAAAAGATGAGAGGCAGCGAAGCACATACCTCCCACAGAATTTTCACATTTGATTTACTGCACTTTGTCTTATTATCTGCACATTTCTGTTGCCTAAAACTTCAGCAGCGAATTTCCCTCTGCAATAAATCATTTCTTGAGATGAAGAGTAGCAGACATAAACTACAAGGAAGGATGAGTAGCAGCAGCCACACATATTGCCTACAAAAGGCTCACTTCTCCTCTCATAACTCACTTAAGGGTTTTCTAGGAAAAATGTGAATTTGCAAAATATATAAGTAGTCAAAACGTATACGAAAAGCTAGTGTTGTTTTAACATTTTGTCTGAAAGCAAACATCTTGGTGATGTGATCAAGTGCTAACATTGTTCTACTGGATAATGCTCATATAATCATTGTAAAATTTTAATAGATGTTAAGAAATTTACAATAGTTTTGCAACAAAGGAAAGTAAATAGGTACTTTTGCAAGATTATATGTTTTTACCATCATCAAAGTATTTCCTAGAAAAGTATTCCTTTAAACACACTTCAAGTTTCGATTATAGATTTCGATACATTATATATTTTGTGATTAGAATTTCAAACTACATCCTTCCATCTCTCGAGTCTCGACTTAAGAAAAAAGACTTGAAAAGTTTAAGAAATAATGCATAATCATGGAGTCTCACAGGTTATTACCTTTTTTATCAAAACATATTTATTGTACTTATATACATAGATTTTATTGCGTCTTTTATATGTAAACGTTGTAAAATAATTTTTTCATAAGTGTGGAGATAGGAAAAGAAATAATAAATACAAATGTAATAGTGTGCTTGTTTCTCAAGTACGCGCTTCTTCTTCTCTTTTATTTCTTCCTGGAATAAAAACACAGGGACCTATGAGCTTTCATATCTTGAGGGAAAGTTGTACAAAAAATGTTCTCTCATCTCATGCAAGGGAAAAAGGAAACCGGCAAAACTCTCATGCATAAAATAACATGGGAATGGGAGAAATAGAGGAAAGATACATATAAAAGTATTTTTTTTGGCTACCTAGAGGTTTTTCCTAATAAAAAACGCTGACTACTGACCTCTACGGTAAGCACATTTAGCGATAGTGATAATAAGGATCTTATGTGGTGGTCTTTTTTTTGCTTCTGCTACGCCACACAGGAAGGATATTAACTATCCGGTAGAAGAGAGAAAATGTTTAAAGCATTTTCTTCTCTCCATTTCTTTCCTTCTCCAACACTTTTTCCTCGTCCAAAAACTGATCTTCAACTTTCTCTAGTACAAAAGCTATTTCTACTGCTGATGCTTGCTGCTGTTGTTATAAGGTTCTTGTATCAGAATTCAGGATCATCAACTTTGCGAATTCCGTTCCGTGACTATTAAGCCTTTATACGTATTTTTTCTCATTCCAAGCACGTTTCAATGAACTGTTGTGTTGTATTATTATTATTACATTCTACTTCTACCGAGGAAATGAGTGGGAAGAAGGTATAAATAGTTACTTTAACGGAACACATCAGCATCACCATCACCATATCGCCCGTTTTTTATACTGACCGTCCGCCACGACCATCCTATCAGGGCAGGATAGATAGTGAACCCATTAGCGCATATTGGTGGTGGTGGATTCAGTTATTCCCCTCAAAAAATAATATGATGGCTTTCTTTTCATTTAATTTAAAGTCTGGAGTGGAAGCACAAGAGCGGAGTGAAATTC
>JAHZNK010000306.1:0-10009 GCA_027744615.1 Lepidocyrtus cf. nigrosetosus NNG-2020 | reverse complement strand
TAAACCACTTGAGCAGATTTTCAGTCAATTCGCTGCCCTTGAAGCGTCAGATGATGGTTCTGGTGATGTTAAATATCACTTGGGAACTTACATTGAGCGATTGAATCGGGTTACCAACAAGAACATCCGTTTGGCTGTTGTTGCTAATCCTAGCCATTTGGGTAAGATTAATCCTGTCATCATGTGTAGTGTAATTATGTGTGACTCTTATTTTCTATTTATCTATTTTTTCACTTGCAGAGGCTGTTGATCCTGTGGTACAAGGAAAAACTAAAGCTGAGCAATTCTATCGAGGTGATAACGAAGGAAAAAAAGTTATGTCAATGCTTCTTCATGGTGATGCTGCATTCTGTGGGCAAGGAGTCGTGTTTGAAACTTTCCATCTGTCAGACCTTCCTGATTATACTACTCATGGAACCGTGCATATTGTTGTCAACAATCAAATCGGATTTACTACTGATCCTAGACATTCCAGATCGAGTCCATATTGTACAGGTATGTTTAGGTGGCTTTCTTTAAAAAAACCCATTGACTTGGAAATCTATTTTTATCAAAGTAATCTAGCAAAGTGGTAATTATTTTTTCCTTTCGTAAATATAGATGTGGCTCGTGTAGTCAATGCTCCAATTTTCCACGTCAACGCTGACGACCCCGAGGCTGTCATTCATGTCTGTAATATTGCTGCTGAGTGGCGAGCTACGAAATTGATCAACTTTACAAACTTTCGTAATATAAAAACCGACTATTTACTAAAAATATTTTATCTACTACTATTTTTTCATAGGATTCGAGTTGGGTTACTCAATGACTAATCCAAATGCTTTAGTGTGCTGGGAAGCTCAGTTTGGAGACTTTAGCAACACTGCCCAATGTATAATTGATCAGTTTATTTCATCTGGCCAATCAAAATGGGTACGACAAACTGGTTTGGTAATGCTATTGCCTCATGGTATGGAAGGAATGGGACCGGAGCATTCTTCTGCTAGGCTGGAAAGATTCTTGCAAATGAGTTCGGATGATCCAGATGTGATGCCTCCTTTTGATGGGGATGTAGCTGTTCGTCAATTACAAGAAAACAATTGGATCGTAAGTTTACAGTAATTTGATGTATGGTTCATAAAATCATTGTTGTTTTTTAATGTTATTTCAGGTTGCAAATTTGACTACCCCTGCAAACTACTTCCATATTCTTCGTCGGCAAATTGCTCTTCCCTTCCGCAAACCGTTAATTATAATGACTCCAAAATCTCTTCTTCGTCACCCAGAAGCAAGATCGAGCTTTGATGAAATGACACCTGGAACCGAGTTCCAACGAATTATTCCAGACCCCACCACGCCAACCAGTGCGAGCAAGTTGATTCTTTGCACTGGCAAAGTCTACTATGATCTGAAGAAAGCAAGAGGAGAAAGAGGATTGGATAATGATATTGCTATTACAAGAATTGAACAGATTTCTCCTTTCCCGTATGACTTGATCAAGGAGGAAATTAACAGATATCCCAACGCCAAACTAACGTTTGTTCAAGAAGAACACAAGAACAGCGGTGCTTGGCCATATGTTCAACCTAGGATGCGAACCCTCTCTCCTGACAGAGAAGTCCTGTAAGTCCACTAAATCTTGTTGTTGTCACTTGTTGTGGCACAGTATATAAAATATGAAACAATTTGTCTATTTTTTGTTTTCAGTTACGCTGGACGTGGTGTTTCCGCTTCTACTGCTACTGGTAGCAAACATATGCATCTGAAAGAGCAAGCGCAATTATATGAAGACTCATTTGCTTAAATATACTTAAATTAACTTGCTAATATTCTTCAAGAAATCCACCATTAAATTCAAATTCTTGTTTCACAACTTGAAAAAAGTTTATGTATGCTTTTAGAAAAAGTTGATTTTATAGCAAAAAAGACGAGATGTTAGATGGCAGGAACAAACTAATAGTAGAAATGACAGGGAATTGTATTATTATTTAGTTTGGTAAAGCATTAGCTTAAATGTGTCAAATGTAAACACATTGTACCTTACCGTTTAGTTTTTAAGATTGCAACAAGAATTTNGTATGCTTTTAGAAAAAGTTGATTTTATAGCAAAAAAGACGAGATGTTAGATGGCAGGAACAAACTAATAGTAGAAATGACAGGGAATTGTATTATTATTTAGTTTGGTAAAGCATTAGCTTAAATGTGTCAAATGTAAACACATTGTACCTTACCGTTTAGTTTTTAAGATTGCAACAAGAATTTTGAAATTCGAAGCTTTATGTGTAAAAAGAAAGAATACCAACGATATAGTTTAAAACACGCTGCATCGTTTTGCTGTTACGTAAATATTCTCTCTCACCCCTTCGTGAAAGATGAATTAGTTTATGAATCAGAAATTTTCGATGTGTAATTAATGCATTTATGGTGATACAAAGCCAACACTACTTTCAAGGTATTACATATTACTAGCACGTTTTTTTTCAGTTTGGTGTCACATTTCGTGGTAAAAAATACCTGGTCCTGGTCTGATCTGGGTAATAAAAGCAAACTGTTGTTGTAACGTCAAGCAAGCATAATAAATACAAAACAATCTTATCTTAATCTATGTAGTATTTGATTTAGTGGTTACCCACACCTTGATTGCCTAAACTCACAAAAATATTCCTATTAGCTGTTACGAGTATCATTTATTTATTTAATTTCAAAAGGTCAAATTGTTGAAACAGCACCACCGGGCACATTGTACTATTAACTGCTCTCACAGAGCACATAATATTAATCAGTTATGTATTATGTATTGATGGTGATTATGAAAATAAAAAAGAAGTAAACTGAAACAACTCCATTTCCACAAGATTGCATTTTTCGGAGGTTATTCAAAAATATTTTCATAAAAGGAACTACTGTACTTGGAGCTTTCGATCCAATTGACGAAATTGCCAACGTTTGCCAAAAGTATGAACTGTATTTGCACGTAGATTCAGTTATGTATTATGTATTGATGGTGATTATGAAAATAAAAAAGAAGTAAACTGAAACAACTCCATTTCCACAAGATTGCATTTTTTCGGTATGTCGGCATTATTTAAGAATCTGCAAGCAAGAAACCATAAGACATGTGAGAATCCATTTTAGTATGTACAACAATAATTTGTTTTTTCGTGGATGTCAACTGACCTAGAGCTGCCTCTGGAGGTATGAAGGAATTCTTTTTCTTCTTTTTAGGTTTTTCATGATGACTGTCTTTTGCATGTGGATGTTTATTTTGAAGTCCACTACTATAACGTCTACTATGCGATTCACCATATTTATCCCCCGACCAGTTCCGTTTAACTCTTATTCCTAACACTCTGGAATTATGTGTCGACAAAAATTCGGAAATTCCAGTGGAACTACCTTCACAAGAATGACTATTTAGCAAAATGACGAATTCAAGCACTGCAAATACAGTCAGCAGAGAAATTTCAAGTTTTAATTTCATTTTTAAATTAATTGAAATGGAGATCCAAAATTCCAAAGACCAAGTTTCCTCTGGTGCATTGGAAGAAGTATTGAGTAGAAAACTTTTGCTCATTGTATATTGCATTTATTTCGAAACAAAAAGTAAACTTATTCCATTAATATAAATGAAATGGTATATTTTTTAATTTAATTGCTTATTGTTCTATTGTAAAAGATTTAAAGGTCATTTCCACAAGATTCAATTTCATCGAGGAAATACTTGATGTCATCTTTTGTCACTTCAGAGCTTTGAATTACCATTCTGAAAAAGTTTCGATAATTCCGCAAAGGTTGATAAGTCACCATCATGGATCCACGCCTCATCATTTTTTCTTTAATTTGTGGGGCAACCTGCGATATAAGCATGATGACAAAGTAAACAACTAAACTTTAACTTAAATGTGATTTTTTAAATGTTTAAAATCCTACTCTGTGCATTTTTTCCCAAAATTCATCCGAATTTTGGTTCATGTCCCTCATCGACGGTGGAATATACCAAAAGGTAATGTTTGTGCATTCCGGCTCCTCCATGAGTAACTTGAAGGCAGGGCTCCTCCTCCTTAGCTCGTCAACACAATATTCCGCAACTCCAAAAATGTGTTCAATATGTGCAGAAAATCCTTCAGACCCCTTAGCCTTCCACATGAACCAAAACTTTAAAACATCTGCCCTTCGTCCACATTGAATGTGCTTATCCCCAGTGTCAAAATATGTCGCGTCATAAAATTTATCCTGTTGGAAGAGGTAGGTGGCCTTGGTTGCATGAGTTTGAGTGCAAATGTCACTGTCTTTGATGAGAAAAGTGGAGCATTGCTGCGGTGCGCAGAGGAGTTTATGTGGATTCCAGGTTACAGAATCTGCTCGTTCTACTCCTTTTAGCAAGTGACGATATTTGGAAGACATTAGAGCGCCGCCACCTTGTTAAAAATATTAATAAATTAATCAAATTGGCTAAAATGGACAAAATATAAAAAACTACTTCAAAACAAAACAAAATCTCAGCTTACCCCATGCAGCTATCTACGTGCAAATACAGTTCATACTTTTGGCAAACGTTGGCAATTTCGTCAATTGGATCGAAAGCTCCAAGTACAGTAGTTCCTTTTATGAAAATATTTTTGAATAACCTCCGAAAAATAATCAATAATCAAGAATAACCGTTCAATCAATTTACCTGCAGTTGCAGCCACCATAAACGGATCTTGGCCTTTATCAATAGCCTGGTTGATTTGATCAACTAAATCATCTACTCTCATTTTCCCTCGTGAATCAACTTTAACCCCCACTACATTTTTCATTCCCAGTCCTTGAAATGATGCCAGCTTCTTGAAAGAATAGTGACAATCTTCAGAAACAAACATAACCATTTCCTTCATTCCACAAAGACCCTGCTCCTTAACTTCCGGTCTTTTTCGGTACCTTGCAACGGAGATGGCATAACCGTTTGCGATTGAACCACCTGGACAGAAAAGTCCATCTCCTTGACCTCTTGGAAAGCCAACAATGTCTCTCATCCTTTGGAAAACTTCCAATTCCATCACAGTAAAAACTGGGGCAACCTCATACGTGTAAACTGATGAATTTAGAGCAGAGGCAACCCATTCCCCGCAAAGTCCGTATGGATCCAGTCCAGAAAATAGTTGATTGATGAAATATGGGTGGCCTGTTTTCACACTGGAATGCATGACTTCCTTAAGAAGATCTAATAAATTTTCTTGAGATTTTACAGGTTTGTTTCCAAGCTTGAGGTTTAAATCAGTTTGAAGATTTTCAGGAAGGCGAAATCTCAAAACTGGCTTGTCTCTTTGAACCCCATCAAATATTGCCTCCTTTAAAATCAACTCAAACACGTCCCGAAAGAATTTTTCATGCAGTTTCTTATCTGGAAATGTTTTATAATACAGAGGGTTATCTTGAAGCTCTCCCTCATCTTCGGATTTCTTTTCGTTTTCGGAACTCATTTCGAATTTTAAAATTAAAAATTTTTATAATTAAAAAAAATCCTAAAACTCAACTACAAAACATGAGAACAAAGTTTACGTTTGAAAGGTTAAGTTTTGTATGGCGAAATTAGGTTGGGTGCGTCCTGATTAAATCCATATAAATCCATATAAACTTTTGCTGCTTAACAAATCATCACAGCGGCTTTAATTAAACATAATTACATCAAAGGACTACTGGAGAGAGCTTTATTGGTCAATGACGCATTGCAAAATTCCAATATTCGCTGCAGCATCAGTATTAATTATAACATCAAATTAAGCTTAATAATTTCATTCTACTCATTTTGAATGACATTTTCCTTGACAAATTGAAGCTTCAAAGAGGATGCTCTTACAACCACAGGAAGATGTTCATGAAGACATGACGTCGCGTCCGGTGGCAGTGGTTTTTTGTGTTATTTCATTTAAATTTAGTTCATGGAACTAATTATTATTAGCAGATATTTTAACCTTAAACTATATAGCAGCAGTTATTAAAACTACTTTGTTTTTAAAAGGACAAGAATATTTTTAATGTTCAGTCACAGACAAAAAAATGAATAAGAATGAACTGGTTGCATAATTATATGTTTTAGCACACGCAAAGTACCTAATGGAAGCAAATATTTTGCATGAAGGGAAAGAGTTTCATTAGGGTAATTGATGTCTAAAAGCCAAAAAATATAAGTTATATAGCCAATACCCGTTATGCCTGAACAAATTCATAAATGGAAAGCCTCCAAATCGATGAACCTTTTAAAAAATATAAATAATTCCAAAAATGATGGCTTTTACACCCGAGAAAGCCAAATACCCTCAATTTAAAAATATTGGATAGGGGAATACTTGAGAGAGTACTTATGTATATTGTATACACAAAAAAATGAATGTATCACGCAAAGACGTAATTAATAGAAAAGAAATGGAAGGTAGTGTGCGTGCAGGTGAAAACCGAGCCTAAAAAAGAGGCTTTTGAATGGGACTTGTATGTCTCAATTATTTCCGGTATTTCCTCAGATAGAACCATAATATTATTTTGACAGGACTCTCAAAAAAGCTACGACCAGCGAAGAGTTTAGTAAACATGTATGATGTGTATTGTAAATACGATGGCAATAATTTTTTAATCCAATATTGATTTTATATGAAACTGGAAGAAAAGCCGGGTGAAAGGAACGCGGGATTGATCATTCCAGAACTCATCCAAAGAGTTAAATCTGGTTAGATTTTTAAATAGAATTTAATTAAAAAGAGCTTAAAATGAATAAATTCAATAGAAAGTGGCCAACATTTGTGCGCGTGTCCCGGTTTCCTCGTTTGACCGTTTTAGTTACAGCGTTTTGCATTGTCCTGTTGTTTCTTGGCATTTCCAATTGGACATCAAAGAGCACTTTTGTCGTTTGTGCGCGTGTCCCGGTTTCCTCGTTTGACCGTTTTAGTTACAGCGTTTTGCATTGTCCTGTTGTTTCTTGGCATTTCCAATTGGACATCAAAGAGCACTTTTGTGGAAGAGCTAGTCCAAACTCAAGCAATTATGAAAAACAAACGCTTTCTCCAAGATTATCCAACAAGTTTTCTTGATGGGGCATTGAGAACAAATTCCAGGAAAGAATTTTGGAAGTCACAAAACCCAAGTTTCAAATGTCCTCGGGCACTGCTAACTCGTGAGTGGGAAGGAGGGTGACGGAGGGAAATGGATTTGCGGTTTGGAAACCTTAGCAAAGGAATATGAAGGAAAGCACTGTTCAGTCTACTCCTTTGGCGTTTCCGGAGATTCTTCATTTGAAGCGGAAATAATAAAAAAGACACCCTGTACTGTCCAAGCATACGACCCTTCAGTTGATAAAATTGGGAAACCTTTGAACATGTCCGTTTCAAGGGTTCACTTCCATAAAATGGGTGTGGGTGGGGGGAAATGGTTTGAACTGGGGAATGTCAAAACAATAAAAGAGATCATGTCAATTAATGAAGACCGTTTTATAGAAATTTTAAAAGTGGACGTGGAGGGGGCAGAATATGACACATTTGAAAGAATGTTGGAGGATTTTGGAGAAGTACCTGTGGGGCAAATTATTGTAGAACTTCATGCATTTTCAAACAATATGCTGTGGGGTTGGAGGAATGGAAATGAAGACAAGATTATAACTTTCTTGAAGAAATTGGAGGAACGGGGCTTTAGACTGTTCAACATTGAGATTAATATCATCAATCCTAATTGTTGCGCAGAATACTCATTGATTAACTTAAATTACCTTTCTTTGTTCTTAGGTAAAAATAACGGTTAAATGCTAAATGTAAATAAAATGACAAGCGTCTTTTTCTAAAACTTAGTTTCAGTATTTTTTTTGCCAATATGTTCAATGACTTTGCCCATTTTGCAATCTCCAAAAAATGCTTTCTGGAAACATTTTTCAGCAACTCAGCTGCTGCAATGAGACAATATTTAAAAAAAAAACTTTATAAATTTTCTACTTTCTTCTTTGGAAATCACAACATTCCGAGTTTTGAGGTTGAGGTGTTGCTAATTTAATTCAGAATATTATAAGATTTAATTCTATTCGAAAGCTACCTTATTTTAATTGGGATTACACCTGTGATAAATAATTTTGGTAATAAAATGAGAGTAAGGCAGCGCCGGAGTCATGGCCCAAGCCGTACTTTGCTACTACTCGTTGGCAGCTTCCTCGTCGTCTTCGTTATAATTGGATTGCTCCAATGGGCTTCAGGACCACGACACTCATCATCCTCATCATCGCAGCCCCCTGTCAGTAATGTAATTGTCATTCCTGATGCGGATGTTGATAGCCCACTTTCTAATTCTTTAATGAGTGACAAACCAGCAATAAAAACAACGGGGTCACCTCAACAACAAATGGTGGAGGATGAGGAGGTATCCCCTCAACATAAAGCAATTATGAAGAACCAACACTTCCTTCCGGATTATCCATTGACGGTGTTTAATGAAACCTTACTGGATTCCATGAAGAATAAAAGCGACTTTTGGAAATCACATGGGCCTTCCTTCATTTGTCCGTCGTTATTGCTTAGACGTGTCGGAGGGAAAGGGGAGAGGGAAGGGAAGTGGACCTGTGGATTAACAACTCTTGGAATGCGAAATGAACAAGGTTTCAAGCGGTGTTCTCTCTATTCATTTGGCGTATCAAAGGATTCTTCATTTGAGGCGGAAGTCTTATTCAATACTCCTTGCAATGTCCACGCCTATGATCCAAAAGCTACTACAATGGGATTCCCTTTAAACAATTCGGCCGACAACCCGCGTGTTGATTTTCACCAAGGGAGCCTTGGAGGAAGTGAATGGGGTGAATTATTCAAAAAATCGGAAACCTTAAAATCTCTTATGGCTAAACATGGGGATACGTTCATAGACATTTTGAGGCTGAACATGGATGGCGAAGAGTTGAAGACTTTGGAACAGATTATGCAAGAATTTGGAGAATTACCCGTTGGACAAATTTTAGTGGAACTGCATTTGATGGAAGATAACCTGGTGGTGGGGCTCGTCTGAAAATCAGGGGAAAGCATCTCTTGTCAATCTCATAAAGAGACTGGAGGAAAGGGGAATGAGGCTTTTCAGCATCGAGATAAACAACTCAACCAGCAACTCTGCAGAATACTCATTCATTAATTTAAATTATTTGTCATTGTTTATGTCCTACAGATAAAACTTTTTAAAAGATAAAAATTTTCTCAACCTTAATGAAATAATTTGTTGTTAACTTTACACTTGCCGAAATTTGCTAATCTAATAAAATATATACCTATGTCAAATAATAGGTTTGGTTTGTGATTGTAATTGATTGATTTAAATTAAAATAATTCCTACTAGATATCATAAGGCAAACATACGTTTTAGTATTAAAAAATTGCATAAAAAAGGCATAAAAAAGGGATACAATAAGATAGACTTCAATTCTCCAAAAAATGACTTTGTATACAATGTATCATTAATGGTTTTCTTCTAGTTCTTAGTATTCATTAAATAGTACAAGCAGCAATAATTAGTATTAGTCAGGTGAATCGATCAGAGCAGAAACTTTGAGGAAGTATCTACATTACATAAATACACTTTTACTGTTCTTTGTTAAAATATTTAATTTGAACCGACTGTTTGATTATTTGTTAATTTAAAATGGGCCTATTTCCTCCATCAAGAGGCGTTTGGAATGGATTTCTAGTTTTGGTCATACCAACCTCCATGTTTGTATTATTTTACTTGTGGACCCCCTTCAATGAACAGGTTAAAATTGAATCAATCTCAACAGCTCAACATTCGAAATACTATTTCAGATATGAAGACAAAGCGTTCTACTTTCCCCTTACTGACTACAACAGCAGTTTACAATTTGACCATAAAAAATTCTGGTTAGCTCACGAACCAAGCTATGAATGTTCGCCAATGTTGTTATCAAGGACTGGAAAAAAGAATGATGGAGGGAAGTGGACATGTGGTTTGCGAAGTTTAAGCCTTAAAACAATCAATGAAGGGTACAACTGTGTTGTTTATTCTTTCGGGGTCAATGGAGAAT